>JAZKJV010007308.1:0-284859 GCA_037367405.1 Ottelia alismoides
TTGGGGAGCCGCTCGATCACGATCGAGCGGTTCCACGAATTCCCTTTGATCCGGTCCTACACCACAGGGGGAATTCATGGAAACCGCTCGATCGTGATCGAGCGGTCAGGGGGAATTCGTGGGAACCGCTCGATCGTGATCGAGCGGCTCCCCATGGACGCGGCCAGACTCTGCTGGGGCGGGCTACAGCAGAGAATCCGCACCCCCCAGATCAATGGTCCCGATTAGATGGAGTTATGGTAGATCATGTTCCTTGTCATTTACGGTATTATACACAGGTCTCAGCGGGACGGTTTCGCGTACTGCAAGGAAAACGGTCTCCCACCTATCCAGTTTTAATCCAACGATCGAAATTCTTTGCCTCGGTTTAGGGAGACCATGTTAAGTGGAATCAGACCCTAAAAATTACATATTATCTGGTAATCTATATTTTTAAGCATGGTCCTCCTATGGGGATTGTAATAGCAGTGCCCCGTGCAATATATCATCAGGGTTATACATATATATATGGACGGCTACACTCGATGCCAAGATGAAGCCAAGCAGAGAGGATCATCTGTTTTGGTGTTGTGACTGCTGTGATCGCATGAGCCGTTCGATCGTGATCAAGCTGTTCACATGATTTTGCACGGTACGAACTCACAAAAAATGTAAAATCGTGTAAACCGCTCGATCTTGATCGAACAACGCAGATGCCTACAGCATACAATCCGTCCCCGAGCGCCAAGGCCTATGCCTTATTTTCATTTACCACAACCCGGTAAAGAATGTCCAGGAAATCAAGCATCCATCTGGTTACAGCCAATTACAATTCCCCTAACAAATAAGATCTCCATTATACACAATAATGTACATTTTAACATTCACCATCATCTTTTGTACGCAAGTTTTTTTATAGTTAAGGTATTTTTTTATATTATGAATAACAGGTCATGATAAGCATGAAAACAACCACGAAAGAAGATGCAGGAGGTTCACCAACGAGGGGGTTATGCCCTTGATGACAATGATAGATCTCTCTCTTGAAGGTGTAAGCATATTTGCACAGAGGATACAAAATAGCATTACACCAAAAATGATCTATATAATGGACCCCCTAATCCAGGTACAATTAAGGTCCAACTGATATCGTAGATGGATCTCGTAATCATGACATAATTAGGATTCAAACTGATTCCTTCAATCAAGATCTAGATGGATTTTATAATCGCAATATTAATATATTTTGTATCAGGAATCTCATTTAGACATGGGCTTCGATTGCTATTTTTTTTCTTGCAATGCACATAGGTTAACAAATAAATTAGACTCAAATGCATATAAATAAGCACCGCCTTGAATTGAGTTCAAAGACAGGAGAATAGTAATTGCTCGACTCCACTGCCACATTTTCCCTTATGGGGTACTATAGATCGCCAAGATTGAGCAAGTTTAGACAATCTTTACTTTGATTATCTTCTCAAAATGGTGTAATAAAAATCAAAATTCAATGTACTTGGTCCTCTCATTATGCAAATGGTCATTGAGCAAGTTTATGGGTTTTTTTCTTTTTGGCTTCTTTAGAGAAATAATAACAATCCTAAACTCATATGACTAGTTGCATCTACTTCTACCAGTATGAGTGTAAGTACGAACCGTCAGACGACTACCTGTATTACTTCAATATGGTGCCATATACATTGTCTTTTAACCACCCACTATGCTAAGAGACCGTAGTTCCCTCACCGAAAAGTAGCTAATCATTTTTAAAGTTTAGTAGTCAGATTATTACCAAAAGAAAATTTTGATTTTTTAAAATTTTAATGGGTTTTTAAAGGTTAGAAGTAATTAAAAACACAAGTTAGTCTCATTTAACCCCTCAATTTTGAAAGAATTTTGAAAACTTTTTTCAAATCATATTACATAATATTCAAAATATTTTTCAAACATTTTTCAAAGCAAGTAAAATCTCATTTTTCAAATCGTTGTCAAACATTTTTCAAAATAGTGTCATCCAATTAGAAATTTTTTCAATCATTTTACAAGTCATTTTACACAAATCAATTCACAAAAAAACTAGACCCTAACCCCAAAAAGTTTGAAAATTTTCAAATTATGAGCTATGGATAAGTATATATGAAATATGTATGGTATACCCCCTATACTTAGATTTTTCTATGTCCTCACAGCACAAAATGAAATGAAGTCGTAACTCATGATAAAATATAGAAGAGCATACATGAACTAACTTGGGACATCCCCCTATATTTAGGTTAAGAATAACCTAAGTATAAGAAGAGGATCGAGGGAAGGGATCAAATGAGTGGAGAAAAGAAGGTGATAGGGGCAGGTCCACCCTATACATAGGCTGAGAAGGGCCTAAGGATAGGGATATGCAATGAAGATGGAGGGTCTGAGGTGAACAATAAGAGAGGTACATGGTTCCCCTATACTTAGGTTGTAGAGTAGCTTAAGTATGATGAATAAAGAGCTAAGGATGGGGATCCATGTTACAGTTAGGGTTCAAGTGGAGTGAATTTACAAAATGGCTGAATGAATGAATCTATGGAGATGAAAGATGGAGTGCCTAGGGTTACGAGAGGTTTGGGGAGAATACACAATCCAAGCTCAACCAAGCAAGCATATACCCTTGATTCACTAACTCACACATAAAAAGACCAACAGATATCGGTCATTTATCTTTTCTATTTTGTTGGTGAGCATCCAAATTTGAGTCCATTACGTAGGGCTTAATAATAGGTTTTGGGCACTATCCTAGGGATACGTCCTCACCTCTCAACATGCAAAACATCCTACATACAAAATGGGTATTTCTCTCCCATAATCCAAGGTGATATTTTTACTCCATTTTATTTTTGGTCTACTTGCATATTCCCAATTTTATGCTTTAAGTTATCACTGAATTAATGTGAGCACATATCAAACATCCATTGTCTAACGGTCAGTCTCAATTTCATTCAAATCCTAAGTGATAAGTCAAGAGGGAGGTCGAGAAAAGCTTATGCAAATAGAAATCATGATGCATGCTCAATAGAGAAATTTACAGTGCCTCCGGCATTCTCCATGCACATGCAAGATTAAATTTAGAATTTACACTACATGCATGCAAGTCGAGTGAACCACACCCTAAACATGATACTATTAGTGGGAAGAATTGAATTAATTTTGGCTAAGTTGATCAATGTTTAGTGAATCTCATTGAATCATGCGAGATTAAGTGAATCTCATAGATTTTTATTGGTATGTCCGAACCTACGATCAAGCAAAAGTGATATAAAATAAAAGAAGCTCAAAGAGCCACGTGCCTACCCTATGTTCAATCCACCAGGATCAGGGTGAAAACATGGTCCACACACTACATGTAAGTCCAAGTCCATGATACACACATGAGTCCTCAATCGAGAACTGTTATAAAGATAACTATTACAAATATATACACCAATAAAATGAACAAAATTACTAATTACATTCCTCGATGTCTTCAAAATTCCTTCTATGGCTCCATGCAGCGAGAGCTCCTGACTCTAGCCTCTATGTTGACCGAGTGTCCTCTGTCTCTACGGGCCCTGCCACAAAAAATAGTATTAGATATACATCAAAGAATTTAATGGAAAACCAAAACATACAAAATAAAATACAAACAGAGAGACCTATGCATCAAAAATAATGAACATAATGAAATGTCAAAATCCAAACAATCACGAAGAAGAGATGTGTCCCCAACAAAGGTGCCATATGATCAATCGCATTTTCGCCTCTTTAAGAGTCGCATACTATCGTAGCATAAGAAGCGAAAATGGATCAATCAGAGTACCACCCCTTTGAATAGTTAGAAAATTTTTTACTTGGTAAGCCAACTAAGGTTGAACATAGGGACACAAGCCTCTTCTATGATTAATCAAATTTAAATGCATAAATTAAATGGTTAATTCTATATCTAGCTCAACCATGCATACAAAAATCACAAAATGATGCAACATCATGACGAATGATTGCAATGCATTTTTTAAATCGTATGTCAATTAAAATAAATAACATAACGCAACAAGATGATATGCAATGCAAATAGATGAATGTACAAAAATATGCCCCTAAAATAATCAATAGATTGAGCAACCGAAATATAGTCAATTTCATGATTCATTTATTACATCAAGATAATTTCAATAACCTAAAATTAATGGACAAGCAACAATATACATTATAGATCAATTTAGGCAAGAGTTCTAAATGTCAAATCTCTGAATAAAAAATGTCTATAAGTAGAGCATTAAATTAGCAACATAACGAAATTGAAATCAACTGAATTGAAATCCATATGCTCAAGATATAAACAAAAGTGTTCAGGGATATAAATGAAAGGAAAACATGGAAAATAAATATAGAAAATTAATAAAAAGGTCCCCGGAGGGTTATTTTTGTAAATAAGGAAATTATGCAATTTAACCACACCTGGGGGCATTTTTGTAATTTCAAAAAATCTACCGGGCTCTGTATTAATTTTCCCTTGGTGTTGCGCTTGGAGCACATGACCTGGAAGGCTGGATTTGTGTGCAAATCCTGGAGAAGATGAGGGTGTGGGTGTAATTTTTCCAAGCCATCATGTGCCAAGCACGTTGGAGGAGGCTCGGATGAAGTGTCGAGGCCTCATCAGGTGCCTCGAGTTATGCGATGATCCGAGGTTACTTGGGAGAGGCTTGGTCCCATCGAGCCTTCGCACCTCGGTGTGGTCTATGTGCCTGCTCCACAACCGTTCGATGGATGCCAGAGGGGCACCATCCAACGACACCTGTAGGATGTGTTGCTTCCCTCCTCCGTCGTGCATTGGTGACGTGATTGGAGCTCCAGCGAGGATGCCCGAGATCCTCCGCACTCTCCGGTGGCCGTTGAGGGTCCCAAGATAGCCTTGAGATGCATGTGATTAAGCTTGAGACATCGCAAAGGGAAGGAGGCCACTGGATATGGTTGACAATGAACCTATACCGGAGGCAGAGCTCTCGAATGGAGTTCCGCCCAAAGTCCAGCAATTGAAGGTGAGACCTACAAGGAGGGTTAACAGGATATATAGCTAAAGCGTGCTGGTGAAATGGAGGGTTGTGGGGTGTAGCAGTCCATGAGTGAGATCTCCCCCGCCTCCGATAGAGGAGAATGCCCGGGGTGGAGAAGGTTGTGGAGGAAGGACAGTAGTGAACGGAAGGATGCGCGAGGATGGGGGGTGTTCGTGAAGCTCAATGGTTGGTTAATCAACGGTGGAGTGGGGCGAGTCATTGAATAAAAAGGGGGAAAACAGGTAAAGGGAAGAGGATAGATTACCTAGGATTTGAAGAGGATCATCGACGGACGGGAACGCTTGGGCTGAGGCTCAAATTGAGCCTCCAATTTTTTCTTGACTCACTTAGCCACTGTGAGGTGCTCAAATGGTCAGGGCGGAGCATTATTTGAGACCATGGGTCCCATAGTCTCACCGAAGACTTGATCCCATGTTGCTCTTCAATTCCACCTCCCTTGTCACAGGGAGGGAAGAAGGTTAATGTGAAGTCTCTCATGAAGGGTGGATGCGAAGAATGGGCGGTGGAGATGGAGTATCTATGGAAGTGGTCAGTCGTTACAGAAGAGGTGGAGGCGATGATTGTAACAACCACCACCTGCCCTAGAGGATGTGTTGGGAGTAGTTAAGGCCATGGCTAGAGTGGTGGTGATTAGGGCTACGTAAGGGAGGTGAAAGTGGTGGTTGAGGTTTGGTGAAATGGTTAGGAAAAATGGGAGAAGGAAGATGGGTGGTGAGGTAGTAGATGGTTACCGAGGTAGAAGATGATGATATATTCATTGGATGTAGCGATCCAATGGCTTAGATAGAGGCGGGCTGGGGCATCTTGGATTAGGTCATATGATCTAATCCTGCGGTGGAGAGCAAGGCAGAGGTAAACGACCCTAATATGATCTGAGGATCAGATCAGAGGGCTGGAGATTGGGCATGTGGGAAAGAGGGAGTGTCCACGTGGGCAGCCTAGAGGGTACCACATGGCCCGATAAGATTATTAGAAAATAGAAAATAAAGAAAGAATTAAAATGAAATAAATGTAAGTCAAATTAGAAAAAGTTCAAAACATGAAAGTTGTAGATCTCGATGAGATATACAACTTTCATGTTGAACAAAAACCCAAAAGAAGTCATATATACAAAGTAAAAAATTTTCATGCATTTTTAATGAATAAAAACACCTCTTTTAATTATTTGTGATTTTTTTGTATTTTAATTATAGAAAATCCAAAATATATATACAATAATTATCTTTTTTGGAGTTTTGAATAAGACGAAAATAAAAGAAAATAAAAGAGTGTTAGATTTATACAATAATTAAATTTAGTTATTAACAAAAGGTTAGTTGTTAGTTAAGGTTAATTAGTAATAGATTTTATTGAAAGGTTCAAGATAGAGGGATAATAAATGAAGATTGTGATGATAAATAATATATTCGTCGCCCCCTATACTTAAATCATACTCGTTCTTGAGTATTTAAAGAATGAAAGAGTCATATTAAACCTTGGCCGAGCATGTGAATTTTAAGGCTTAATTCATCATGAACCCTTGATTTGAGTGATCCTAAAATTCTGGGCTCAACCAAACTCTAGTCAAAAGGAATCCAACTTCTCTAGTTATCATACTATATGTATGTACATATAGTATAGAGATGTGATATTTAGTGTAGTGCAGTCATGAGAGTCGAGTCAAGATGTCACTCAGGTCCCAGTTCAAGAGATTCTCCTCAAGACATAATCCTCAACAATAGGAAATAAGTCAGATCTTGCATTCAATCCACGGTCTTAGTAGTTCGTCAGACTTGAAAATGTAGATGGAATGCCAGCTGATAGAGTGCATAGGATTGTGTAATATCATCTTCCCCTCACATTGGAACAGGGGTCCTCTCGATTGCCTTATTACTCAATACATATTTATATAACTTATTGCATTTTAGTTAGCTTAAATCTTATGGAAAATAGGATTAGTTAAGCCCATATGTACAAAATACCTTTTGGACTTGCTTTTAAAAAAAACTTTTTGTCTTTAGTTAGTTTTCTGGCACAAGTGTTAGTGAGTGCATATTGTGCCTTGATTAAATTACATAAGTCGAAACCATTAGATTCATGATACCAGTCTAGTCCATAACCTAACTATCCATACATAAACCATATTTACTCAAAACTACATCCATACCATAAAACTTTTTTAGTGTTTAGCTTTAAAAGTGAGTACGGTTTGATTGTAGTTCATGTACTAAAGTTATGTAGCTTTCAAATCATATATACCAACAATCAAGTTGGGTTGTTTCCTTGGGATTCATGCACGTTGTGATTTTTTATTTATTTTTATAATTTTTATACTAATCTAATTAAAATCAAGTTAATTCGAGTTTATTCAAGTTCTGTTGAAAATCAAAATATTTCCTACTTATTCAGGGTTTTCATTTGTCAATTAGCTATGTTCATTTATATGTTCATTTAAAGCTCATTTTGGTTTCTTTTCAGAGATTCTCTTCATATGTTTTGTGCATATTATTAAGTATAACTAACATATTTTTATTTGAAAATTGATTTGTATAATCTTTTTATTTTATGTGATTTATAAGTGATTTTTCTTATGAATTTGGGCCAAAATTCAAGTATATTGTAGATTCACATTTACAACATCCATGAGAAGGGCAATCAACATCTTCTCTTCCCTATTGCTGCATTGAGGAAAGGCGATTTCTTTGTAATGCTTGAAAAAGATCTTTGTTTTTCAGGATAACAATGACCATTCTATTGTTAACCTGAAGCTCACTTGCTCGTCATGTGGGTAACATGTTCCCCAATAAGTTGACTAAGATAGGGAGGTAATGGATTTTATTTTTGCGGAGAAGTCAAGACCCTTTATTATCTTTGAAAATTCAGTATCGACAGTTGACTGAAGTACCAATCTTTCCATGTTTATTTATTCCTATTTGAACCTCTCTATACTTATAAATATAGAGGTAAAACATTAGTGGGAAATGTCAATTCATTCTCTTCATTCATATATACAAAAGTAACGTAATGTTAAAATTCAAAAGAGAAGAAATGCGAGTCTTTCACTTCATGATTAATCTAGGGCACCAAAAGCAGGATAAATGAACAAGAATAAACATACATAAGACATGAAGTTGGTAAATAAAAAATTACCACCATGACAAATTCTTCCTTGTTGTTTGTTCTTTCAAACTAAGTGGTTCATCTACAAAATTCTTTTATGAGCACAAATAAGAGAGGTCTTAAAACTTAATGGAAGTTGTAAATCTAAAATGGAGATGTAAACTTGAGACTATAAGCCCCAATCTAAAATGGAAGTTGTAGAACATAATCACATAAATTAAGTCAGTCTTATGTAAATCAAGGCCTCAATTTTCAAATTTGTGTCGATTCTACAAAATTCTAAAAAAATTATTTCTGAAAAGTTTAATAATATTTCAGAAGGACCACACTATAACCACCCATGATAAGGGAGAACCACTAGGGTTAGGGCTAATTTTTATCTATATTTATGTTCTACCATCATAAAGAGAGATCAACCTGTGTCGACGAGGACATAGTCCAAATAATAGTGAATTACAGTCCGATTAAGTATGAATGTAGTGAAAACTGATCACCGTCGCCCAAAGAGAACCCAATTACAGGTAAACCTTATAAATCTGTCTTCCTGCTTGCATAATTGATCATGTTTGTGCATGCTTCCACGATTCGCAACACAATTATTAAAATCTTTAATTGAGAAAAATTATGTTATCTTTACATAACTGGATTTCCTCTTAAAAATCTTTAGGTTACCCGTAATTGCTTTTATGATCGATATTTGATGTCTGATGATACAACACAGCTATTGTGAATTTTTGTTATCTGGGAAATTCTAAATGCATAAACGATCAACATCGATTGTTAGGGAGGAAGGACCCTAACAAACCCAGGCAGTTGAGGTTCTCTTCAATTTCTTGATAAAAAATAAAAATGACAGGCTGAATTACATATACATCCCCCTAGGTTAAATGTGTCTGCAAATACTGTCCTTTAACTTATATAACAAAAATAAAAGCAAAATGAGGGGACATGAATAGAAAGTAATCCATAAAAAAGGCAGAATCAGGAGCTCACATCAGTTTCTACACAATATACCCAAATTTGCTTCAATTGATGATCTTTTTTAAAAATATTACATGAAATGTATACTTACAAGTGAATCTGAAACTATTACCTGCTTTGCAAGAAATGGCACCACGTGGTGTATACAATAATGAAATCTACATGTAAAATTTACGTTCTAATGGACCATGAAATGCCGGTGCACAGTTCCTCAACTGCAACTTTGCGATGTCGGCTATCTAGTAACGTCTTCACAGGGTCAAATTCATGCATCTATGTGGTCTTCATGGTGCCCAGTATGGTATCTAACTGGTTCGATACACAGCTTTAGTAGATACTCATGCAGCTTGCAGTATTTGTTGTCCATTGTTAGTCGATCCCCGTTGGAAATTTTTCAGCACCTTGACACGGAATACAGCCTGAAGAAAAATGAGGAATCCGGTTAGAATATCTGAACTGCATGTAAAAATCCAATGCCAGCGATTACTTTTCTATTACTACAGCTTTTTGTGTTCCAAGGTATTCACAATTTTTAGTATCAGACACAAAAAAAGTACTTTGATACTTACTTTACAATGTTCATTTTATATCGATTCGTGAGGAGTACCAAAGGTAAGATTTTTGAAACATATCAAAAGTACATATGAACAATATAATTTTCAACATGCCCTATGGTATATCTTAATGAGTTCAACACAGATCCTGGTGATCTTCCCACTGTCATGTCCCTTCAACAGATCCTAGGAAAAGCTCCAGAAAGTTACAATAAAAAAATAGCGACGAAAAAGATAGAACAAGTAAATTGGGCACAAAATCTTTTGTGTAGTACAGGATCTGACTATTTCCTTCTCTCGAATTGATGGTTACCATGCAGGTTATACAACAGTAACATAAAGCTGGGAGAAGAAAGATTAGAAATGCAACTATCACACTATCAATAATCCAGAGCAGTAAAAGAAGAATAAATGAAAACGGATAAGCATATCTAGGATATCCATTATGGTAAATGAAAAATGACCACTGTGACAAATTGTTCCATGACCTTTTTCTCTTAACAAGCGTTAAATCAAACCTTTTTATCGGACCCAAATTCAATAAGATCAGATGGATGGAATCGAACAGGGAGATTTGGCGGAGCCCTATGCCGCCTGCCTTCAAAACTGTACAAGGAAATAGTAAATGATAATTTAGAATGCGAATACACGCCACACTTGAGTCTTGCATGCTGGCAATGTTCACTTCTTCAAAACTTACTCGCTGATCCAGGTGCCATGTTGACTACCCAAGTCAGTCAAATAAAATGCATTGTCTTCGCAGTGAATGTGAGCATGGACCTCTGATATCTGACAATGTCATTAGACCGTCATCAACTTAATTAATTGGAATCGATGGAAGATAGAGGCTTGTTGCCCCAAACAATATAGCAGAAGCTAAAACTGATGTGGAAAAAAACTCAAGCTCTGCAAATACTTAATTTATTAATGAAAAAAAGGGAGTGAATATAGCTACTATATTCATTTTCATAATATGATATAAGATAATGAAATAAAATATTAAAAGAATGTTCAGGGGAAAAATGTACAAGTCGCGTGACATAAAATGGTCTCTCTGAGAAGCCATCATTTATTGTTTCCCCCAAACATGAATGATTCAAAACCAAATGACATGTTTTAC
Source organism: Ottelia alismoides (assembly GCA_037367405.1). NCBI lineage: Eukaryota > Viridiplantae > Streptophyta > Magnoliopsida > Alismatales > Hydrocharitaceae > Ottelia > Ottelia alismoides. Next base: position 10,824 of record JAZKJV010007308.1, read on the forward strand.
TGGAGCACAGTATCTACCCAACTATTTTTTCTCTACAGTATCCCACATCCAAATGTGGCCTGAGAGTACTGATACCAAAATCATGCACTATTGCAAAATGGACTTACCTGTGGCAGTGGCAAGGATGTGCACAACTCTGACAAACTCGAATTCACATTATTTCTGGAAAAAAAGAGTAGAATGTTAATTTGAAACGAGTGATGGCAATTTCATATAGTACGCGTTCCATGATAGACGTACCCAATAAGATGGGGCCTTTTCTCCTCTCTACTTAACTGAATGGGTCCGACAACATCCGTCTGATTTCTCAGGGGGAACAAATACCACCTGTATTGAAATATCTATCAACTAAATCCAATACCTTTCATTCTAAAGGATTCAGAAGAATGATCAGATCTTACTCTCCAGATAGAGCGCGCTCTAATGCATCATCGTCTTCAAACCACCTCTGTAATTGATTGCTAGCCTTCAAAATAATTCACAGCATTATTACGTTGTTCCCTTCAATGGAGGCTATGCATACTGTTCCTATAGTAATTGCTACATGAATATATATAAAGGTCTAGGAAACATTCTTCAGAATGCTGACAGCTTACTTTATCAGAAAGTCGACAAGATGGTGACCTCCCTTCAAGTTTTGAGCTGACAAAATCATTGCATCAATGACAAGATTAGTGCAAAAAATAATTACCATAACTATATAAATAATTTTAATATATATATATATATACACACAGATATATACGTGGTGCCTGAAAACAAATTTAATACTAGTTTTACAAAAGAAATTGAGATGAAAAAGGTTGTTCATCGTAAAGATGAACACCCAAAAACTACACCGTCAATTCACAAGATTATAAGTACAGGATTTAGAAAGCATAAGATTTATAGCAACTGGGATTCAGCTAAAAATCTGGCATGCTCGATTACATTCTTGGCATACAATCTATTTGGGGGTGGGGAAGGGGTGGGTAGGGGGGATCAACCCGTTCCTTGCCAACCAAAGAGCCCAAAATTATCACCACAATAATGGTTCTAGTCATCTCAGAGCCATGTCAACTAGAACCAGTTGAGTCCCAGAAGTTGTCTGCGCAATCGATATTTGAAACATCTGAACTTTTCCCATATAACTCTAGATCCCTTGCATCTGGATAAAGGTGATTAATATCCTCGTGGACCCTGAAACAATGAACACATTCGAGGGTGGCCCCTGAAAGAAATGTGCACATCTAGATCCAATTAACACCCTTCATCGCTTCAGTAGCTAGAGAAAAACTACTGTAAGCGACATATCCCATTAGATCAAAAGGCACCGTCTCTAAGAGTGCCTTGTAGGCTTTCCTAACAGAAAACTTGCAATCAAACTCAGACTAGAGATCATATCCCACCGAAGGGCCATCCAAACAATCAAGTGAGTCCACTAAAGACACAAGGTCCAATCTCAATTTCATCAGATTAGTGTGGAAAAGCCGAGAGGTCCTACGTATCAGCAACGAAAACATTTGAGATTGGGAACAAGAAAACACGCAATGAACTTCAATAAGCCCCATCCTTCGTCCAATCGTCAAAAAGAAACCTTCTCCATTTCCCGGAAAATTTGCCGGGGAGGGGGGGGGGGGGGGGGGAGTTCTCGTGGAAACTTATTCCACAGGCAGTGAACAGATATTTTGTTAAGTACCATAACGAAGCCGTGACTTGAGGTCACGGCTTCCTTTGGAAGGGATCCGTGGTTTGAAGTCACAGCTCCCACCAAAGGAAGCCGTGGCTTCAAGTCACGGCTTTTTCTGCTCCTCAACCAAGCAGCTCCCCTTTCCAGGGAGCTATAACTCTTCCAATTCAGATTAGAAAAAGTTCCAATTATATTGGGTCGTGATTAGTATACTAATTTGATAACCCCCATAATCTTGGATCTTCTTCTTCTCAATTAAGAAATTTATATTCCTTTTGGGCTAATTTCAATTTAGGGCATATATTTTGTAGAGTTTCTGTCGTGAGGAGAGAGAATATTAGACACAAGAAAATTGATAGCCAAAAGACTCATAAATAAAAAAAATTTCTCCATGATTCGATTTGGATACAGAGAACTACATAGGGTCATAATATACCAAGAAACTATTCATTTAATATACACTGTGATACATATCACTATATAAGACAAGTACATCACACGTGTTTCCTTATACGAAAGAATGTAAGCTTTGGTGGCCTTTCCTCGGATTTTTACAGTACTGTATCGGGATGCAGTTGGTTGCGAGCACGATTTGGCTAGTTTGGTCAACCTATGAAATCCTAGATCCATTGATAACCACAACGTCGTCCATATGAAGTGTCGAATGCGGGAGCAACGTGAAGGGCCAACGTCAGTAAGACCCCTCTCCTTCATTGGGGTTGCTGGTGTGGACGGGCTATTAGGGGTGCAATGGACCTGAAAAGGAGTCTCAAAATCACCACCAGATGCTTGGACATGTTGCCGCCGACCTCCAGCTCTTGTACCTTCACGTCCTCGCCCATGTCCTTGTCCTCAATCCCACTCAGTAGGAGTTGGTTTCACGGACTTCCCTTCATTTCCTCGAGCCTCATCATCATCTGTGTCATCTCTAAATTGTCTATCGATGGCTTCCACTAATCAGCGCTCATAATCAACCGCCAAAAAGTCGTACAATCTGGGTCATCCGTCGCCATATGGATCTCTCCAAACCTTGATACCAAAAAAGGAGAAAGACTTGAATCATATTCTGGACATGTTGAAAATGCAAGGATATTACAACTGTTACAACAAAGTCCATTATGCACCCGTGTCTATAAATGAACCGTCAGATGATACGGTTATACCAACTCATGTAATCATCTATTACCCCATCTCCTCCCAGCACTATAAGGATCATCTCCATAGTATAATCACTCATGTTCTCCCACATCCCCAAGAAGTTAGCATGGAATTGGATCTAATCAACGTTGATCTTCCCTCAAAGATCTATCGAGTAGAGCTTTGTGCACGTGTTGCACGGACTTGGGATCCCCTGCACTGCTCCAAACTGTCTTAAGACACGATTTAGAGTATATAACTCAACCAAACATAAATGGATGAGTGTTACTCTTGTAAATGAAGATCTTGAGTTTCTAAGTAGTACGGAGGAAGCATCTGCATCACATCTAGCGTGTAAGGCCTCCAAAAAACCTAAGAAAATAGACAAAATTATATTAGAATCATATATAACAACTGGTAGTGTAACAACATGGTAGATTTACTTTTATACCTGTGACGCTGTCTAAAGGTCAAATGCATCACGATATGGTTGTACCATGTGTGTTGGCAGTAGTGACCTCAAAAATCTGCCCGCCAACAGCATCCTAATGGACTCCCCAGCCAATCGGGCCTCCAGTGTACAGTGGGTGCTATGTAGGGAAAAGTTCCCATGCCCACAACTACAGTAACACCGGAGGGCCACAAATCTCCAGTGTTGCAGAAGACGATATTCTGTATCCAGTCGGGGGTCATTGAATAGAGAATAATCGATATTCGGACGACTATTTGGAATTATTCGGTTTTGTATTTTTTAGTATAAAAATTATTTATAATACATATATTCTTATATTTTTATACATGTATGACCATTAGTTAACATGAATTCAAGATAAAAGTACCAATCAATATAATAGATATATAGAATTTGACATGTATGACGATATCGTGGTAAAATGTAACCCATAAAAATTGAAAATTGAAAATAAAAGAAAATAAAAAAATTAAAAGTCAAACTCCAATCGGCCGAATAGTCGGGCCAGTCGAACGAATAGTCGGCCAACTATTCGGTCGGGCCGACTATTAACTGACTAGAGGTCTGTTCAGTCGGAGACTCCCCCCCCCCCCCCCGCACCGCATAGTCGGATAGACTATTCGGGATAGTCGACCGACTATTACAACACTGCAAATCTCTATTGCTTCTGCAACTGCCTGTAAAGGAAAGCCAAGCAAGCAGACCCTCAGGAAAACTACCCACATACCTCCATATCTTTGAGCATCAGAGAGATCTTGCATCTTTTAATATTGCGTTATAACTTTCGGAGAAGTTAGGTGTCATGTAACAGAAATGGTGGCCATCATCAAAAGATAAAGTCCATTGATCTTTGGGGCAATTGTGCTTATCAAACCAATACCATGCACTCTCATCCATCTCCTTTAACTTGTCCATGTAAGCAATCCACTTTCTTTGTGAATAAGCCTTCCCAACCCTCATTACCAGGCTCTTCATTGCCTGATTTTTCATAACATCATTGAAGTTACTAGCAACGTGACGTAGGCAGAAATGTCAATACACGTAAGGTGGTTGAAACTGCACTTCTGGCCGACGCATGGCACCAGTGTTGCAATAGTCGGCCGACTATCCCGAATAGTCAGTCCGACTATGCGGTGCGGGGGGGGGGGGGGGGGGGGTAGCCGACTGAACAGACCTCTAGTCGGTCAATAGTCGGTCGACTGGCCCGATTATTAGGCCGACTGGAGTTTGAGATTTGATATTTTTATTATTTTATTTTTTATTTTCAATTTTTATGGGTTTTATTTTACCATGCTATCATCACAAATGTCAAATTCTATATATCTATTATATTGATTGGTACTTTTATCTTGGATTCATGTTAATTAATGACCATATATGTATAAAAATATAAGAATATATGTATTATAAATAAATTTTATATTAAAAATTACAAAACCGAATAATTCCGAATAGTCACTCGAATACCGATTATTCTCTATTCAGTGACCCCTCTGACTGAATACCGAATACCGTCTTCTGCAACACTGATGGCACAACGAATTCCATGTGTGCGGTCTGATATGACATAAATTAGACCAATACGATCCTGGAAAATATGAAGTCGAACTCTCTCCAAAAACCAAGTCCAACTATCTTCATCCTCCTCATTTACGAAGCAAATGCAAGAGGTGGGATGTGCTTTGTTGCATCGACGCCACATGCAATAAGCACCTTCTGCTTGTACATACCATACATATGAGTACCATCGACGCTAATAACGGGCCTACAATGTCTCCATGCACTGATACATGGACCAAATGCACAGAATGCCCACGTGAAAACCTTTTATTATCCACCAACAAGATCCCCATAGGTCACGATACTTGGGATTCGTGTCTCCAATGCACAAAACAGATACAGTAATTCATTTTATGATTCGACTCAACTGTATCTATTCCCTTTCTCCTGGCATCGCATATTCTCCTACGACTCACCATGCACCCACACTCATCAGAAATAGACTGCTACAAATATGAAACCTTCACAGCTAGTGAGATCTTGATTTGATTCATAAATTTATGTGTCATGAAGTTGTAATCAAGCTGAGGGTGATTTTGGTTTGCTACACGAGCAAGAAAGTATGTGGTGCATCCAATTTGGATATTGCAAAGAGGCCATCAAGTGGGTAGCGATGTCCACGCAACCACCACAAGCATCCTCTGCTCCTCTCGCTACAATAAGTAACCCATACATGATGGTCGGATTCATGCACCTCAAAATTTTAGTGGCAGTTAATGTGAAACAATTTAACTTAATAAATCAAGTCTTCTTTTGACTTGAAAGACATCACATTCCTTAACTCATCTGAAATAGCCAGTCCATCATGAATACCCATCACGTCATCACCATTTCAGATGTACCCATCACCACCTCGTGTGTTATAGAAAGGAGTGTCAGACTCAACATGCATCGTTTGGTTCTCATCATTTGGTAGTTCATCATTATCATTTTCCATTTCATCATCAGTGTTTTGAGGGGTATCCTCCATCATATGATCAATCTCGGGATCGTAGCCCTCCCCTATAGTGGAGATGGGATCATTCGGGCAGGATCCCAACGATTGGGGCAAATATATCGATGTCACCATCTCTACATGAGTTGTAGATACATGAAGAGTTTCATGGGTCCTGGCATAAGTGGGTTGTGTCACACCGGATGTATGAGACACTGAATGCGTTCCTGGAACCATAGTCGCACATTGGCATATCAACGTACGATCTCGTGTGCATACGAGGTCAATAAACAAAATTGGTCGGTATAAGCCTCCCATCATCTCAGCATACTTTAAAATATCGTCAATGTCATCATCATACTCAACATCAACAAAAAATGTGTCATTATTCACCAACATCCTGTAAAATACATAAAGTTCTGTACTATTGGTTATGTCGACACAAAACAAGGTTGCAATCATCTCGACCAATCCATTAAAGGTCAAACCCATCCCAACTCTTATGTGTTTCACTCAACCTCCCCCATATCTAACTTTTTTGTCACCTTAAGTATCTTCCCACCAATATTGCACAAGCACATTACTTCCATGACTTCGACTCTCTTCAAAAAAAAACAATTAACGTTACACATGAATAATACACCACACGTAAATAGACACTACCATGTGACATACACAAAATAAAAATAAAAAATTACCATTGTAAACATATGTTATTAGGGTATACTTACAATGGAGGAGATGGATGGAATAACGATGGCTGAAGTTTCGGTCGTAGCAAAGGATGGTGATGGTCGGAATAATGGAGGTTGAGGTTTCGGCCACCGGCTCCGAGGAGGCGGAGGAACAGGAGCTGGTGGGGAGGGGGCAACAGGGATCGCGGCTTCAGGTCACAGCTAGGGTTTTCTGTTTGCGTGGGGCAAGAGGGAGGGTTGCGGCTGGGGCTATATTCAAGTTCATGACTTGAGGTCATGGCTTCCTTTGGTGGGAGCTGTAACTTCAAACCACGACTCCTTTCCAAAGGAAGCCACAAAGTATATGTTCGTCTAGGGGTCACGTGGAATAAGTTTCCACGAGAACCCCCCAAGGGAATTTTCCTCTCCATTTCAAAGCTATCAAACATCAAGTAGCATCCCACGAATTCCCTTCCAAAATGTTGACAGTACAACTCCACCATCCATTGGCTTAGGAAATCTAGAGGAAATCCCATAAATCTTTGTGAGTAGCGTGGACAACATATCATGACTGACACCCCATATATGGGTGATAACTTGGAAACTAGCACCACGTTCATCTCTTTACGGTATACAACAACAAGACCATCATCATCTTCAGAGAGCACCAATGTTCCCTAATCTACTAGTGATACACCAATAGAGTCACCTAAAGTGGACCAAAAAGATGTCTCATAGTGACATCCTATCTTCTCCTAACCCTAGCATGGAGCAACCTGACATAAAGGATGAAGATGGAGACAATAGAATGGATGAACATGAGCAACATGAATCTCCTACCTCTAGACAAGCATTAAGATTTCCAACCAGCTTGCCTCTTATCCACCTTCTCGATCAAAGGTAGCCACTCCACCTAACGTAACTAACCAACAACCAGAGGGAGACCAAGATATTGTAGGGCAAACAAGTCTGAGGGTTTTTCAACAAATCTGTATAAGCCAAAATCTCGTCCTCACTCACGTCAAGAGGTACAAAGCCAATTCCTCAATTGATCACCAGGATGGAGACATCATTGAACAAATTAAGAACCAGTAAAAGCCATATGCAACTTTCCACTATATTCCCAGAAAAAAGAATCGTGTCACAAGCATATTGTAGAATCATAATGGAGATCTCATCCCCTGAGAAGCCATAACAAACCCCCAGCAACTCTCTATCTACTATTATTGTCAATGTATCCACAACAAAGACAAACAAAAATGGGGCCAAAGGACAACCCTGCTTATTTCCCCTATGCGGCTAAAATAAACTTCCCCCTAGGCAAATTGGTGACTAGTACAACACAAGAAGAGGTGGTTACACACTATTTCATCCACGAAACCTCTCCAATGAAATGAAGCTCATAGAATACGTCAATCTACATAGTCATAAGCTTCCGAAAAAATCCACCTTCCATAGTGCACTCCGAACATGGCGCATGCTCCTATCGGCAATGACCTCTGATGCAATAACCACACTGACAATACACATCCTCCAGTTGGCAACAACCTCTGATGCAATCACTATGTTGTCCACATCTACCTCACAGATAGGAAAGCACATTAACCAAGTGAAATAAATTCCATTCGATAAGTCGATGGACATATGTCTTCTACTCTATTCGCAACCTCCTTAGTTGTGGAAAGATAAACAACCTTCTCTTATAATCAAAGTTTGAGTTTCCACTCGCGAACTCAGATACCATAGCCATCACATCTTCAACTGCCAAATCCAAAACTTTGTGAAGAACACGGAAAATCCGTCTGACCCCTGGGGGCACCGATACGCATTAAGAGTAAAACCGCCCTTAAACCTCTTGCATCTTAAAATCATGGAGCAAGCCCACCGCCTATAAAATAATAACCCGAGAAACCCCCAGGCCCAACCACCTGGATCCATTGGACGCCAGGCATTGACTCATGCGTCTAAAGTAATCTGTAATTGCTCTAGCCACTGCCAATTTACGATGAAATTCCTAAACCCCAACTCACACGCCATAAGTGGACCATAATAGTTTTACACCAGTAGATGTAATGAAAAATTAAACATGAACGTATACCTCAAAAAATGGAAAGAATCTACGGGTGATATCTACAATAGCCAAGATAACATATCCCAAAAATATCCATAGAAATTTATGTTATATACATATCTATATATATGAAAAAAGGGAAAATGTGTCCTTACCACAAACCATTTTGAGTTCCCATATGTAAAAGAAACATGATTTTTTAATAAAAATCAAGGTCGCAGAAGTCGATAGTCGATATTCAGTCGACCATATCACTTACTAAGGACTAATCAGCAATGGGACGACTAATCAAATTTAGTCAGGCTTTAGTCGGTTTTGACTTATTTAATTATTTAAATATATAAAACGATTTTTATACATATATTCTTACATATTTGCATAGATTTATACATTTTCATTATCATAATGCATTCATCACAACATAACAAGAATACTGCACCTACTACAAAAGTTATCATTCATAATGAATAACATAAATATACGAACCAATAACATTAACAGTGAATTAATAGCATATAAATAAATCAGTCCTGTGTAGATGTTTGTAGTAACCAACAACATTAGCATTAACAATAATACAAAACTGAATAATATAAACTATTGATATGCATTAAATCATAACCGTATATTCTCTCGAATCCAGTTGAAGAACCGTCTGATGCCCCCTCCCAACCCCCACCCCCCTCGTGCCACCATAACCTACCAACACAGGGGCAGCAGATGCCCATCCCCCTTGCAGAGGTTGCAAGGGTAATGCCCCCATTCTAAATTGTAAAATTTTGATACGTGGTTCTATTTACAACATAAATTAAATATACAACATGATAGGATGAATTAAATACAAAATATAAACACGAGATACAAAGGAATAACATAAAAATAAGAGGCAACATGATATACTTAGTTACCAACTACTAACCAACAATGAATACTAAGGTACTAACAGCGATACAAGATGATAATATAGGATAAAAAAGTGTCATTTCAAAATTGACCGACTAGTTGGACCGATGAGTCAGGTCGACCAACTATAGGCCGACTAGGCCTAGTCAAATCAACTACCATCCTCCCCCCATCCCTAAACTCAACTAATCAATTGATCAATTTTTACAAACTTGATAAAAATATAAATTGAATTCATTCATCTCGATTCATATTATAAAATGAAGATTGCATTAAAATTCCCGACCACTCAGAGTTTTCTATCCCATCCATCCAGTGATGCTCGATTTTGAGGATGGATCTATGATCAATTTTTTTATTAATGAGATAATGAATATTTTTTCTGCAAAAGTCAAATATCTTTGTTCTGATAATGCTTTAGAGTTCTGCACTTTACAGCTTTCTGAGTTCCTTAGAGCTCTGGGCATTGTTCATCAGACCTCGTATGCATATACTTCCCAACATAACAGTGTTAATGAGCGCAACCACCGTCACTTAATTGATGTAACCAGAACCTTGCTGATACAGAGTCATGCTCCCCGTGCTTACAGGGGAGATGTTGTCCTCACTGCATGTTATCTGGTAAACCGCATGCCCTCATCTGTGTTGGGAGAGAAGATTCCTTTCTCGATTGCGTTCTCGAGAAGGATCTTTTCTCCCTTTCATGATGTCTCCACTGGTCGTGACAATTCTCTCCCAGAGTCGTCAAGTGCATTTTTATCGGCCATGGTTATTAAGGCGGCAAGGCAACTAGGCGTTAAACCTGGGTGCCTGGGTGCCTAGGCGCGCTTAGTCGCGCCTAGGCGGTTTCCAAAGTGTGTCCTACGTATCGCATTCGAGACATGCGACATATAGTTATTTAAAGCAAATGGACATCGCATGTCTCAAATGCGACATCATTTTTTTATTTTTTATATGTATATCGCATTTCAAAAATGCGATATGTATATCGCATTTTGTAAATGCGCTATGTATATCTCATTTTCAAAATGCGATATATATGTAGAACACAAAAAAAATAGTCGCCTAGGCGCCCAGGCGCGCGCACCTAGGCGACCCAAGGCATAGACCCAAGGCGCGTCATTTTTAATAAAACCAAGGCGCTCTTTCTAGGCGCAAGACCTGGGGCGCCTAAACGCCTAGGCAGCCGCCTAGGCGTGCGCCTTGACATCTATGTTATCGACTACTCTCGTACCCAAAAAGGGTACCTCTTCTTTGATCCGCTTAGGCGGAAGTACTTTGTCAGTGTTGATGTCACTTTCTTTGAGTTCGTCATGTATTTTTCTCCTACAAGTGACAGACTTGCTTCGTCTGACTCCGATGCTGAGATCTACATGCCACCACCTTCTACTGTCATACCACCACCACCACCTCCACCACCACCTCTACCACTACCACCACCTACACCTGCTCTTGTGACTCCACCTTCTACTGTGACTCAATTTTTCCGCGTGTTTTTACTCGCATGTCTCACTCAATCCCCCTGCTCACAGACCTTACCTGTCATCCAGTACGCCTCAGGTGTGTAATGAGCACATTGTTTCTATCGATGGTACTACTGAGTTGTTTGTGCAGCAGGATTCCATATAGGATGAGTAGGTGTCCTCTCAAGAGGGGAACTCACAGGTTACAGACTCGACGTATGATCTTGATGTGTTGATTGCTCTCCGTAAGCCGAAACGTAAATGTGCTACTTATCCTCTTGCAGCCCAGGTTTCCTTGAGCAGGCTATCAGAGGATTTCAGGAGATTTACCTTGGCACTATCAGTCGTGAAGATACTACGGTCATATCAAGAGGCTCTTCAGGACAGACAGTGGAGGTTAGCTATAGAGGAGGAGATGGTCGTGCTATAGTCACGTGGTACGTGGAGTCTTTTTTCTGCTCCAGGTGACGCATCTGTTGTGGAATGCAAATAGGTGATCACTGTGAAACACCGTGCGGATGGCAGTGTGGATCGCTATAAGGTGAGACTTGTGGCACGTGGGCTTACCCAGACATATGGGGTGGACTATCAGGATACTTTCTCTCCAGTTGCCAAACATTCTACTCTGTTTATTCTACTTTTCGGTGCTGTGACACGAGATTGGCCCCTTTACCTGCTTGATGTGAAGAATGTCTTCCGCTATGGTGGTCTACAGGAGGAAGAGGTCTATATGTAGTAGCCACCTGGGATTGCTGCTGAGGAGGAGTGTAAAAGGCTTGTACGCTACACCAGGCTACCTATGGCCTTAAGAAAAGTCCAAGAGCATGGTTCTAGAAACTCTCGGACTTGATAGAGCATCAGGGGTTTGTGTGATCTACTGCTGATCACTCCTTGTTTGTACAGAGGACCTAGAGAGGTACTATTGTCATTCTTGTTTATATTGATGACATTATTGTTACAGGGGATGACGAGCAGGGTATTCAGGGTGCCAAGGACCTCCTAGGTCAGCAGTTTGTGACCACGAACCTTGTACATTTACGTTATTTCCTTAGACTGAAGTTTGCTAGGAACAACCGAGGTCTTGTGATGACCCAGAGGAAGTATGTTACAGATCTTCTTTCAGAGATAGGCATGCAGATTGCAGACCTGCCACTACTCCTATTGACTCGAGCATGAAGCTCTATGATGATGACAATGAGAAGGTCAACAAGAGGAGGTACTGGGAGCTTACTGGCAAGCTACTATATGTGACTACTACCAGGTCTGACATATCCTTTACCGTGAGCAAAGTGAGTCAATTTATGAAGCAACCCAGACAAGCACATATGGATGCATTCCATATGATTATGAGATATCTGAAGACTTCACCTGGTACGAGACTTCTTTTCAGCAGAGGCACATCTCTTTCAGTTACCGCATGTGCAGATGCAGATTATGTTGGGTGTCCAAAGGATAGGAAGTTTACATCAGGCTTTGTTGTGTTCATAGGGAATTCTCTAATTTCATGGAAGAGCAAGAAGCAGACTGTGGTTGCCAAATCGAGTGCTAAGTCAGAGTACATGGCCATGGCATAGGCTAGCACAGAGATGATGTGGGGCAGATCTGTTCTTACTGACATGACTATAGAGGTACCTCTTCCCATGCACCTCCAATGTGACAATCAGGCTGCTCTCTTTATTGCCAACAACCTAGCCTTTCATGAGAGCACGAAGCACATAGAGGTGGATTGTCATTGCATCGTGACAAGAAACAGAAGGGTCTTATCGCCATTACGCATGTTAGCTTTGGAGACCATACAACAGATGTTCTAAGGCCCTAGCCAAAGGGCCTTATCAGAGATGTAGTTCCAAGCTGAGTCTGATCTATATCTACGCTCCATCTTGGGGAGTGTTGAGATATTTATTATCTTTATTATTGCATACTTATTTTCTATTTATTTTATCCTTTTCTTGTAATTTTCCTAATAGGTTCCTCTCCTATATAAGAGTACCCTAGGGCCTTTGATTAATTCAAGTAATTCTTTTTCCCCATCAAAAAAAATGAAAACTGCATAACCCGTTTAATTTCCGTTTAAACTCCCCCCTACTGTTTAATCAGTAATCAATGACCCTACCAATTAAATACTGACTACTGGTTTTGCAACCTTGATGAGAATGTTGCTTTGATTTTATTGTTTTTATTGCCATTATTGTTTAATAGAGGAGAAGCATCGTGGTGCCTCTTTATAAGAACAAAGGAGACATTCAAAATTATTCAAATTACAGAGGTATCAAGCTGATGATACACTCTACGAAAATTTGGGAACGTGTGATCGAAAGAAGGTTGAATCAAGTTTCCAAAGTAAAAGAAAACCAATTCGGATTCATGTCAGGTCGCTTAACTATTGAAGCCATCCACTTGCTAAGGAGAACAATGGATATTTACAGAGCTAACGGGAAGAACTCCCACATGATTTTTATTGATTTAGAGAAGGCTCATGTCCCACGAGAGATATTGTGGAGAGTTTTGGAGAAGAGACAAGTACATGCCTTATACATTAACCCCATAAAAGAAATTTATGATAGGGCTTCATCTTGTGTAAGGATAGTCTGGGAAGACTGACTATTTTGACATCGACATTGGTCTGCATCAAGGTTCAACTTTTAGTCCATTCCTTTTTACTATGATTATGGACAAGTTGACAAGTCACCTTCAAGAGGATATACCTTGGTGTATGTTATTCACTGATGATATTGTGTTGATTAATGAGATTAGATATGGAGTAAATGAGAAACTTGAGGTCCGGAGACATGCATTGGAGACTAAAGGATTCCGTGTAAGTAGGAATAAGACTAGATATATAGAATGTACTTTTGATGGAAGCAATGGTGAGGGAATTGAGGTTAAGATAGGTGATGATAACATTCAGAAGAGAGATTCTTTTAGATACTTTGGATCTATTTTCCAACATGATGGGAAAATTGATGAAGATGATACAAATAAAATAAATGCAGATTGGCTAAAGTGGAGAGGAGCCTCTACTATTCTCTGTGACAAGAAAATTCTTTTGAAAATCAAAGGAAAGTTTTACGAAGCAGCTGTGAGAACTGTTGTGCTATATGGATCTGAATGTTGGCGTGTAAACCATAGACTTGTGCAGAGAATGGCAGAGCAGAAATGAAAATGCTAAGGTGGATGTGTGGACACACACGTAAAGATCGTATTCGAAATGGTGATGCCATCAGAAGGAAAGTTGGTGCAGCTCCGATCGAGGATAAGATGCGAGAAAATCTCTTAAGGTGGTTTGGCCATTTGCAAAGGATGTCAGCTAATGCACCAGTGAGGAGATGTGAGTTTTGGAATGTTGACTTGGCTAAAAGAGGGCGAGGAAATCCCAAGAAGTGTTGGAATGAGACTATACAAAGGGATCTTAGTTTTTAAGATCGAGAATGACCCAAGATAGATCTGAATGGAGACAAAGAATTCATTTAGCCGACCCTACTTAATGTAGGAAAAGGCTTTGTTGTTGAGAGGTGATTACCGTTGAAGAACTTTAATTGAGTCTTTATACTCATGAACTTTATCACATAGATTCTACCTATAATGGGGACACAGATTATGGGGCTATTAACAACCTATGAAAAGAGAAACAGTGCTATGGAAAGTACGAGAAGAAGAGAATAAAAAAATCAAAGAAAATCAATATGAAGTCTGCAACTATTACAAGGAACCATAACAATGGAAGGACTAGACTGCCCAAAGAAGAAAGGCAAGGCCATGGTCGTCGCAGTAGCTAAAGGATGAGATGATTCAAATAATGATTACACACTCCGTAATGGATCAAATATATTCTGAAGATGCCTGGCTTCCTAATTCTTGTTATCCCCATCACATGATGCCTCAAAGAGATTGCTTCTCTATTTCGAGAACACCAATGATTAAAATGTCATCATGGGGAACCATACACCATGTAAAATCATTGACATTGGCAGTCAAGATGCATAAGGATATGGTGAGAATTATTTCATAAGTTCATCCTATTTCAAACTTGAGAAAGAATATTCTCTCTTAAATTTCAGAATTCTAAGGATCTGGGCTCTTTAGAGTTTGCGGAGGTGATTGATGACCTGCAGCTGGAGGTGTGGGATGCATCAGATACAAAGTTTACATAGAGAAGTCTAGGCTCTCGCTCAAAGATCGACCTTTTCCTGGCCTCGCATAATATGTTGGAGTTGTTCTCGTTGTCCTCAACATCTTTGAAGTCACATTCCAGATCTAATTACACTCTGTTGATCTTGGAGTCTGGAGACGGTCCTTCACCTCGAACCTTCTTCAGGCTCGAGAGATCTTGGCTTTTGGAAAAGAATTTCAAAGACTTGGTGTCCGACCAATGGACTTTTACTAAGTGTTATGGGTCTGTTGTGGCTTGTCTGCCCAGAAGTTGGCTTCGTTGCATTCTCGACTATGCATCTCTAAGAAGGAGATTAGGAAGAAGCACAGACCTCGCCGAACGGTAGCGGAGACAGAGGTGTGTAGACTTGACAATATAAGGATGATAGAGAACTCATTGTGAATGCGTTATGAGAAAGGGTATAATATCAAAGGATTATTGGGCTAGACGATCGGAAATGTGCGACCGAATGGATAAAGCAATCAAGACAAACGTGGATCAAGGAGGGTGATGTCAATACCAAGTTCTTCCATAGGATTACAAGTGGGAGTCGTTACCATAATCTGATTCACTCTGTAAAGGTGAACGGTAGGCGGGTGGAGGGTGACTGCGATATGAACGTGGCGCTTGCGAAGCATTTATGTGATTTCTCCAAAAGGTCCCCTAAGAGGTTGTAGAATTGGCAGGCTTGGGGACAATGTGAATTTCTAAGTGGCATGTGAAATAACTGATTCAAAGTTTCACGATGGAAGAGGTTAGTGTGGCGGTCTGGAATTTGAATGCAGATGGAGCACCGAGCCTTGATGGTTTCCCCAAATTCTTCATCCGGGGGTTTTAGGATGTGGTTAAAGGAGATGTATTGGGGGTTGTGGATGAGTATACTAGGGGAATGCAACTTTTAACAAAGTTTTTTTTACAAGGCTCTCATTTTGCTTCTTCCAACGAAGGTCGTTAAAAGGGTGGAAGACTTTCGACCAATTGCCCTCTCTAAGTATATCTACTTTGTAGTGGCAAAGGTCCTAACTAATAGATTGAGCGTGGTCTTGAATTACATTATCTCTCCAGTTCAGTCAACTTTCATCTCTGAGAGGCATATAAGGGATAGTTTGTGTTAGAATATAGACATGCAGAAGTGAAACATGGAAAAAGATAAAGAACAATAAGAACATCGGGATTTAACGTGGAACCCTACTCCGTAAGGAGCGGGATGAAACCACGGGAGAAGTCCTCAAAGGGCCAGGTTTGTCTATTAACTTTCTCAATGGTTACAGGAGGTCTAAGGCTCCTTATATAGCCTCCACAGAGCCTCCAAGTTCCACCACCGGTAGATGTGGGACTAAACATGTGGATGGGGTAATTGGATCTCTATAGGATCCATTTACCTTCCTACAACTCATATGAAGCACAACCAAATACTCTAACACTCCCCCTCAAGCTGGAGTATGCAATGCTCAGCTTGGACAAACAGAAAGAAACCCAACTCACAATACATGACACTACAGACAATATCAACTCAAGCGCACAACTGTCGGTTGTTGTCGAGGACGTTGTTTCTCATGCCATGCAGGTGAGCAGGACGAATGGGATGGAGTGTGAGTCTGCCGAATCTCCTCGTCGGAGAGCAAGTGCTCTGAACTGTACCTGTCATAGTCACTGCAACTGAAATGAGTCACCTCATCGGAGTCCACGATCGCTGGAGAATGGAGTTTGAAAGAAGTCTCCTCGTCGGAGAACCAGGTCTCTCCCATCGGGCACATAGAATGGTACACTACTCTGGAGTACCTATGATACCACATGATAACCCTTGCCAACATGGCATAGGGAATGGTCCCCTACTATGGAGTCCTTATGGCTCAAATGAAAACTCTGGCCAAAACAACAAGAATGATGGGGACCTCGATAAATGATGGCAAACACGTGCTCATCTGAAAAAACTGCATACTGAACCTGACTCGGAATCTGACGTCGAGTCTAACAAGATCTCTGCAGAGTCTAGAGATTGGCAGGTCTGGAGAATATATGAATCTGACCTCTGAATCTGGAATAAGACTTGTGACACTACACCATACTCCTCCTTTCTCCCACATTGGTCGGAATGACAATCATCAACCAAGTTGGGGATAATAATAATAATAATGAGAAAAACATGAACACTCTAAAAAAAATTGCTTGCGGCTTTTCTTCATTTTTTTTAAAGTCGTCCAAACACATTTTTTTAAAACACATTTTTTTAAACACACTTTTTTGGTAAGACGTTTCAACAATTTTTCCTTTGGCTTTTCCAAAAAAAATATTTTGAAGTCATCTATATATCTTCTTTTTTACGGCTTCCCACTTTTCTTTGTTGTTCTTTTGGCATCGTGTATGGGTTTTTTTTGTACGCACATTTTAAAAAAACAAATTTTTTAACACAAACCTGTCGCCCCATTTGGGCCATTTCTCCCTCTCCCTTTTTGTTGTTTTTTAACATACGGCCCGAAATTGGCACAAGTCCCCCCCCCCCCCTTTATTTAAATGAAGCACAATTGGACAAAGCCCAGCATTGGCCGAACATTGCAGCCCTAATTAGGCCCATACGAGAACTCCTTACAACACACAAGGGGGTGCCGGTGCTGTGATCTGGCACTAGAGAAAGCTCGTCGCTGGAGTTATGCCGACACCATTGCCATCTGGAGAAGGTGCAATGAGGAGAAGCTCCACTGGGAGCAGCAAGGTCGTCTGGCAGGGAATCGCCTGGAGCCATCTGCGGAGTCCCATCGGGCGTGCCAACTGCGGCGAGACCATTGGATATCTCCTTGCGCCTGGAGGGCTTCGGAACAGGCTTCGCTGGAGTTCTCTCGCGCTGGAGTAGGTTGCGAGTTGGGGCGACCTGGGAGAAGGGCCCGCCTGGAGGAGCATGAGGCTCGCCTCCGATCTGTACCGCCGAAGGGAGTTGTCGGCTGAGGCTAACACGCACGGGGCTGGTGCTTGCGGGGTGACTAGGGTTGCGAGGGAGGAAGCTGTGACGCCTCCGCTTTGAGGGCTTCGTGCTCTCGCACAGTGATGGCGCGAGGTATGGACTATGCCGCCTGGATGATCGTGCAATGATCTGGGAGCTCATGGGTTCTCGCCGCCCAAAGGAAGTTCGGCTCCTGGTAGGAGCGACGATGTCGCCACTTGACTAGGGCTCCGAGTGGACCGCTCGCTACACGATGAGAGGGAGGAGCGCCGCCTGCCCCGAAGGGCCTGGAGAGGAAGGTCTCCGCCAGTTGCGAAGGGGTTGCAGGAGCCGCCGCCTGGCTGATATGCTGGAGTTGTTCTTGCGTCTGTTGGAAGAAGGATGTGCCACCACGAAGAAGGCTGGGAGTCATCTGGAGAGCCCTAGAGGGCATCGAACATCGAACGCTTGAGGATGGACGCTGACAGCCAAATCGAGATTTGGAAGAAGAGGACATCGGTGGCTATGGATGAATGGAACAAACTATGGTTTCAAAAGAAACCCTAAACATAATCTCGAACAGAATAACAGTGGAGCGACGATCCTCATGTGAACCTTGATAATCTGCATCAACATATGCAATTATATAAGTGTGGCCATTTTCCCCATAAAAGAGGCCTTGTCCTGATGACTTCTTCAAATAGCGCAAGATCTAAAAGAACCCCCGCCAATGACTATAATGTGGTTGCTCAATGTGTTGGTTGGCTCTGCTCACGGTATAGCATATATCCGGCCTAATGATAGTAAGGTAAAGTAGTTTTCCCACCAGGCTTTTGTACCGTGTGGTATCTTCGAAAACAGGATCTGTTGAACTGGAATGCTCCCTTGGGTCTGCAGGAATACCAAAGGGCTTACATCCAAGTAATCCAGACTCAATCAGGATGTCCGAACAATACTTCTTCTATGAGAGATGACATCCCTCTGTAGTGTGTATCACTTCTATGCCAAGGAAGTAGCGAAGTTGAGACCAAGGTCCTTCGTGATGAAGACCTTCTAAAGGAAAGACTTGGTCTCTAGTACGCCTTCATCATCATCATCACCTGTGAGAACCATATAATCAATATAAACAACAAATATGAAAGTATCAGTGGGTCGTCTTCTGACAATGATAAAAGTCAAAAGTTGTTCTCTAGAAGCCAAGAGTGATGATCTCAGTAGTGAGCCTGTCAAACCAGGCCTTTGAACTTTGCTTTAGACCATAGATTGCCTTGCGAAGTTGACATACACACTCCCCCTTGACTTTGTAACTAGGAGGTTGCATCATGTAGACCTCTTCCTCAAAATTACCATACAAGAAAGCATTCTTCATATCAAGCTAAAAGATAGGTCGGCCTTTATTTACTGCCACTAAAAGAATAGTCCATATAGAGCCCATCCGTGCAACTATTGAGGTCTTGAAGTAGTCAACACCATATGTTTGTGTTAAACATTTAGCCGCAAGCCATGCTTTTAGCCTATCAATGGACTCGCTTGGTGATTGTTTGGTTGTGAAGACACATCTGCAAAACACAAGTCTAATCGCCATGGGACACGGTACAAGGTCCCATGCTGCCCTAGATGTGAGAGCATCCATCTCCTCATTCATTGCATGTCGTCAGTCCTAATCCTGTAAAGCATTGTAACGGTCTCTAGGAACAAAACTAATCATGACAACATCTGCATCAAGGTTCGAAATCTCGATTACGATTTCGTTTCGGTCCCCTCCAAAACCGAATTTTCGGTGAAATTTCGGGAAATTTCGACCGTTTCGGTGGACATGTCGAAAATGACTCAAAAAAACCAGTTTTCGATGATTTTTTTGGAAAGTAAGATCTTTAGAGTTATTACAACAATAAATAGCTTACAAATACACACTTATATCACACATATTGCTTATATATGCCTGTTATATCGCACATGTCGCTCATATCGGTCAAATCGATGTTAATGTTAATTCTTGACTGATATATACTGGAAATTAATATCATCCAATCCAAGATCTTAAAACAACAACATCTTACAAATGCACACTTATATCACACACATCTCTCATCCATGCGCCTTATATCATACCATATCGGTCATATCAAACATATTGTTGAGCTGACTGATAGATACTGGAAATGGAAATCAAAATAACTAAGTTAACAACACTTAAACAACATCTTTTGTTCATAAAAATAGACAAAAAAAATTTATTCTAAAATATAGATAATGATTAATTAAATAATATTTTGTTCATAGAAATAACCGTCACAAACAAAGTTCGAATGAATTACAGAATTAATTACATACTAACAATAAAGATGCATCAATTTACAAAGATAAATGACAAACAAATGAAGGAACAAGCTATATCAAATATATATAAGCTATAGAGTTTTCTCATTTCCATTGCTTAAACCCAAAGGGGAGGAAGCTCCCCAAGTTGAATAATAGATGTATGTACCCTCTTGTCGCAACATACCATGTATCCTTGAATTTCAACCGAAATGGGTCGATATGTCAAAATATCACCGAAATTTCAGTCGAAATCCAGGGAATTTTGTACTGAAATCCATGAATTTCAACCGAAATGGGTCGAAATGTCGAAATATCACTGAAATTTCGGTCGAAATCCGGGAAATCGATATATATAGGAGTTTCGATACCCGTGACCTTTCAAAACCAAAATTTCGGTGAAATTTCGCCGAAATTTCGTGAAATTTAAATCTATGATCTGCATATCTCTTGTCAGAGCATGATAAGCTAGTAGTAGAAGTGAATTGAGATATATGGTATAAGGTAAATTACCTCTTAATTCTACGGAGATCGATGGAAAGCTCATGGGGATCATCCGGGACAGCAGTGATCGGGGCACTCGAAGATGGCATGTCACCTTGTAACAAAGGAACATAGAAAGGCACATGAACAAGTGCAGATGTATGCTTGCGTTGATATACAATTGGTGGAGGAAGATCCAAAGGTATATCAGTGACAAACTGTGTAAAGAAACTAGTATGTTCAAAAAAGGTCACATCTATAGAAATATAATATTGATGCCCAGTAGGGTCATAGCACATATAACCCTTCTGGATATGAGAATAACGAAGAAAGATGATCATATGAGGTGACAATTTGTCAGCAATATGAAAGCTGTGGACGAAAACTACACACCCAAAAATTCTCAGAGGTAGTGGAAAGGGTGACTCATTGGGATATAGTAACATAAAAGGAGTAGACCCTTTTAGAGTCATAGATGGACATCATCTCCCTGATACTTTTTTGGACCTTTATCTAATTCAAAAGAAATCGAGCGATGTTAAAAAGATGCCGAAGTTTCCGTTCTACTGCCCCATTTTACTGAGAGGTATACAGACAAGTTGTTTGGTGGATAGTTCCCTGTGAAGCAAAGAAAGTTGTTAATCCACGTTGAGTGAATTCCAAAGCATTATTAAATTGAAATATTTGAACACTAGTGGAGAAATTTTTTTTGATATATTGAAAGAAAGTGGAGAGGAGCCTCTACTGTTCTTTGTGATAAGAAAATTCCTTTAAATTAAAGAAAAGTTTTACAAAGCAGCCGTGAGACCTGATATGCTTTATGGATATGAATGTTGGCTTGTGAACCATAGACATGTGCAGAGAATGAGTGTAGCAGAAATGAAAATGCTAAGGTGGATATGTGGACACACACGTAAAGATCGGATTCGAAATGATGCAATCAGAAAGAAAGTTGGTGTAGCTCCGATCGAGGATAAGATGCGAGAAAACCGCTTAAGATGGTTTGGACATTTGCAAAGAAGATTAGATGATGCACCGGTTAGGAGATGCGAGTGTTGGGATGTTGAGCCGGCTAAGAGAGGGTGAGGACGGCCCAAGAAGTGTTGGAAAGAGACCATACGAAGGGATCTCAGTTTTGTTGATATAAGCCGAGGATTGACCCAAGATAGATCTGAATGGAGGTGAAGAATCTATGTAGTTGACCCTACTTAATTTTGGAAAAAGGCTTTGTTATTATTGTTGTTGAAAGAAATTATTGACAATTTTATTGATCTTTGAACGTAGCTTTAATAAATAGACCCAATAGGATCGACTATAATCATCAATAAAAAAACAGTAAAATACTTGTGTCCACTTAGAGTACGGACCGGATAGGGTCATTATATATCCAATGGGCATGAGAAAAAGGCATTTCACGACAAGACTCGGTACGTGCAAGGAACAATGCTCGATGATGTTTCCCAAACTGGCATGCCTCGCACTTAAAGGGATTGAGCGTAGTGAGTTCAGGGAACATCATGGAGATAGTCCTAGTAGAAGGGTGTCCGAGAAGAAGGTGCCAAAGAAGATGATCGTCGGAGATAGATGCAACACCAACAAAAATGGATTCAGACGGGATGTCAAGATAATAGAGATCATCCTTTTCAAGTCCCCCACCAAAGATCTATCTCGTTCGGATGTCCTAAAAATAACAACAGTATTCATTAAAAGTAACCTTACAGTTAATCTCAGTACATAGCTTCTGAACAGATAATAGACTGAGAGGGAAAATAAGGGCACAATGAACTCCAATCGGTCATAATCTGAAGAAAAAATCTACAATGCCAATAGTAGTGACAGGGGAATGGGCCCCATTGGCAATCTGAGCTCTCTTCATAGAGGTAGAGGGTTGAGAATAGGTAAGAAGACTACTTTCTCCTATCAAATGTGTAGATGCCCCTGAGTCAATAATCCACGCAAGGCTGGAAGCGGAAACAAAGTTGGATACTAACCTGAGGGTGTAGTCAGACTAGCAGTAGGAGCAGATGTAGTACTATCACTAGCGGAGAGGCTAGAGTTCTGCAGGAGCTGCCTCAGACGGGAGTACTCGGAAGCTGTGAAGGGTGCATGTGTTCCACCAGTATGCTGATCTGGCATGTCATCTGCTTTATCATAAGTGGCCCCATATGAAGTTATCTCATAGGCGCTATTTGCATTAGGTAGCATGCCAAACTTTGCCCAGCAATGCTCAGACGGGTAGTTCCACCATAAACAATGTATGCATGTGGGATACCGGGAAGTTGTAGAATCACGCCCACGACCACAGCCAAAGTCACGTCCACGTCCTGACTCGCGGCTACTAGACCTGACCAAAATGCGGGTCGGGTCGACCCATGGGCCGGGCCGAATGGGCCGAGGTTAAAAAACCTCTGTCCAAAGCCCGCCCATGGGCCGGCCCATGGCCCATTTCGTTCTTTTTCAATTGATTTTTTAATGGTATTTCATATGTATAAATGATTTTATTAATACCAGCTATACTTTATATAACTAATATACGTAGTTTACATGTTACTTGACATGTAAACTATTGAATTTTATTTAAAACTAGTGTCACAAAGGAAAAACTTAAAGTGTATCATATTAATACATGTATAATTTAACATATATTTATATATTTTTTTATTTTTAGTGGGTCGGACCGGGCATGCCCATGCTTAAATCTCCAAGCCCAAGCCCGGCCCATGAGCAAGATGGGCGGTCTAGCGATTACGACCGTGACCGGGCAAGCCCAAGCCCAACCCCAACCCGTTGTCCAGGTCTAGCGATTATGACCATGACCAAAATCACGATCTCGTCCTCCCTAGACGTTTTGTCGTCTTCTGTTCCCTTACGATGCATAGTGAGCTGAAGTCTCTGCAAATGGTATGAAGGATGCTCAGCATGTCTCAAGTTTCTGCAGAAGATCAAAGATGGTCTCAGTCGATAACAGGATGTCAAACATCAGAAATTGGTCCTTCACAAGGTTGTATCATGGATGAAGTCCAGAAAGGAATCTGTGGACTTGGCATTCAACTTGATCTCCTACCTATTGATCATAACATGCTAGATGGAAGGCGTAGGGCTTGACGAATGTTGGGGCATGGCGGGAAGGCAGTGAGTGTTGTGGCAGCTTCGATGGTCGAAGGGGTGGGGCTTGACGAATGTGCGAGGTTTTGGAGTTCGGTAAGGAGCTTCAACTCCCAAATCAGGTCTGGTGTGGGGGAAGCGTCGCCTGTGGGCGTTGCGGAGGCTCTGGAAAAGAATTCTGGAGGGGAGGCGGAGGCAGCACACACTTCACAGCAGGGCAAGTTCGGAGAAGAGGGAGGCCGAGCACTGGAGACTGGAGGGGGTGATGTGTATGCTTCGGTGGGGGCAGGGGCTGGCAGGGAGTTGGGCTGCCAAGAATCGATGATTGAGGGATCTAGATTCGACATGTGTTACCAAGGAAAGATCCCCTAAGGGTGGAAAGGAGAGATAGGAGAGCAGAGCTACTCACCTCAATGGAGTGTGAGGCGACTGTGCATAAGTTGCAGCTAGGTTCCTTGGCTTTTCTGGTGCATCGGAATGATTTCAACATTCTATACAGGAGTGTGCCGAAATGTTGAGTGTGGTGCCGCCTAAGAAGATGACTCAGAATGTTATTTTATGAAGATAAGTCTTGGAATGTCAGGGGGTTGGGTCGTCCCCGAGAAATGGCTGGGTGTCAGAAACCTGATAATGGAGGCCGGTGCAGACATGTTTCTTCTTCAGGAGACGAAGCTGTCAAGGGGTGTGGACGCGGTCAGGCAGGGGTTGGATGGAGGAGGTAGGTTCGACCTTGTGGAGTTGGTAGTGCGGGGAACGTTGGGTGGGTTACTGACAGGCTGGAAGAAAGATGACTTCGAGCTTTTGGAGGAGTCGAAGTCCATGTTTTGTCTGATCGTGAGATTGAAAAGGCACGCTGATGGTCTCAGTTTCCTTGCCATAAACGTTTAAGGCCTGACGGGAGGGGAGAGGAGTTCTCTGGCGGTTGAGTTGGAGCAGTTGGGAACTACTATTGCGAAAGAGGTTTGTCTCATCGGGGGCAACCTGAATGTCACGCTTCTTCAGGATGATCGTCTGCGTGGGAGTGGTGGAGGAGACCCAGGTTCGGGGGAGCTCCAGAGGGTGGACCACGGCTTGGGCATGTCAATTATTAATGCAGTTGGCTGGGGAGAAGGGTGGAGACTTTATCTAGCGATCAGACGGAGAGTCCGGTGGTTCCTTTTTCAGAGGAGGTGAGGAGAGTTATTTGGGGTTTGAATACAGATGGTGCCCCAAGCCCGGATGGTTTCCCGATGCTATTCTATTATGAATTTTGGGAGTTGTTGAAGGAGGAGGTTTTGGAGGTGCTTAACGAGTTCAGGACAGGGAATAGATGGTTCGAGAGGGCCAGGCGGGCCCTGTTGTTCCTTCTTCACAAGGAGTCCTCGATGCGGGTGGACCTTTCTAGGCCTATAGCGCTCTCCAACGACATCTACCTATTTGTGGCTAAGATTCTAGCGAACCAGTTGAAGGGCATTCTGGACTCGCTGGTGCTTCAGGGGCAGTCGGCTTTTATTTCGGGTCGATAGATGATGGACGGTCTTGTGATGGCGTCTGAGATCTGCCTTGACTGGAAACGGTCGAGGAAGAAAGGTGCAATGTGGAAGATTGACTATGTCAAGGCTTACGATTGTGTTGGCTGGAAGTTCCTGTGGGCGTCTCTGAGGAAGAGAGGTTTCCCAGATATGTGGGTAGATTGGATGAAGAGATGCATTACGATCTCGTCTTATACGGTACCGGTGAATGGGAGGCCAGAGGGGGGATTCTTTCAACCCCAAAGGAGCATCCGGAAGGGATGTCCGTTGGCCCCTATGCTTTTTGTGCTGGTGGAAGATGCTCTGGTTGTGTTGCTTAGGAGGGCGGTGGAGGCAGAGTGGTGTGAGGGATGACATGATCCTATTCCTTGGAGCTTGGATGTTCAGAATAACAATGCGGTTCAATTGGTCGAGATTTTCAGCAGTCTTTCTGGCCTTGAGGTCAGCATGCACAAATCGGTGGTCATTACGTTTGGGATGGATGATGCGGAACACTCCAAGTTGATGGGGGTGGTCGAGTGCCCTCTGGGGGACCTTCCTATCTCCTACTTGGGGTTGTCGCTGCCCGCCGGTGACTGGGAAATTGAAGAAATCGGACTAGGACGTGGTTGTGCAGAAGATGGAACAGAGGCTCACAGGGTGGAAGGCGATCGCGCTGTCAAGGGGGGAAGTTGATACTCTTGAAGCATGTACTCTCGGCCATTCCTATATTTTTCTACTCCACTCAGTTGATGCTGATGGGGGTTAGAAAAAGAGGATTGAGGTTTTGATGAGGAGATTTTTTGGTAGGATGGGAAGCAACAGAGATACTTATTACATTCAATCAAGTGGGAGGAGGTGACAAGGGGACGTAATGACGGGGGGTTAGGAGTCCGTGATGTAGAATATATGAACAAGGCGCTTATCGCTAAGTGGGAGATTTGCATTAAGGGCCCGGTGACATAATTGGCAGCCAGGCTGTTGAGGAACATCTATGGTGTCAGAGGAGAGTTGGTGGTCAGTAGAGTGCGGTTTGAATCGCCGCTTTGGACAGGTATTCACGAGGATTTGTTGCTGATTGCAGCTAAACTACAACTGACGGTGGGAGATGGTCGATCTTTCATATTCTGGTGAGATGACTGGATGGGTGAGGGAGCACTAGAGGGAGGGTTTCCTAGACTTTTTGCTTTGGTGGGATCGAAAGAGAGTACCCTTCCGCAGGTGACGGATGCATGTAGGTGGTCGTCTGTCTTGTTGTTGGACCTCTTGGATCAGCGCCTGGAGGAGTTTGTCAGGTTATAGGCGGAGATACCTCCGCCAGAGGATTTTGCGCATGGCATCGACCATTTCGAATGGTGGGGGGTGAAATTCTCGGTGAAGAAAGCGTATGAGGAAATGAAGAGAGTGACAGAGGATCAAGACCTGACCTTGTGTCAGGATATGAAGGTGGTTTGGGCTGCCAAGATCCCGTGTAGAATTAAAATATTCTTATGGTGTCTGAGAAGGAACCGCTTGTGTGATAAAGTAAGGAGGGGGAGGTTGTTAGGTGTGGCAGACACTATGTGCGACGGGTGTGAGGGGATGGTGGAGGACTCGGATCGCTTGTTCTTCAGGTGCCCGACTTCGGTACGGGTTTGGAGGGAGGTTGAGATTTCTTGGGTGGAGACTGGAGGGGCAAAGGAGTTCTAAAGGTCGGTCCGATCAGTGGGAAGCAACTCCAATGATGACGTTTCCAACCCGTCCACAGTTCTGTGGGCCATCAGGTCCAGCCGAAATGATTTGATCTTCAATAATCAGAGGTTTTATTCAGAAAATGTAACATCTCATTGTAATGCCCTCTACACTCCTGGATCTCCTGACATTGTACTTTAACTCTTTAGTGACATAATTACTTGTGATGACTTCCATTTTGGGAGATCGCCCTTTTTTATAATAAAAAACATGTTGGCTGGAAAATAAGGGGCTCCTCAAAAATGCTACTTAGCAGCCTGTAATATATGACAAGACTCGAATATCCCCATGTGACTGGCCAGATCCTCATGTAGATATCGGAGAGTTGAGACTTTGTTGACTTCTGGGAATAGGTTCGTTCCAGATTCTCCCACATTGCCTTCGCAAAATCTTTGTAGAGGAGATTCGTCGTAATGTTTGGATCACGTTGTTCGCATGGTTCGAAAAAACATGCCTCGAGGCGTAGGCCTCGAGGCGAGGCAGCCTGGAATCGCCCCAAAACGGCCGCATCAGGGAGTCTTTGAGAGTCAACCGCCTCAGTTGGTCGAGGTGTTCGAGGCGATCGAGGTGAAGCAAGGTGGTCCTCGAGGCATTTTTTATTTCAGATTTTTTTTTGTAAATCATTTGTCCTATTAGCAATTTCATATGTTTATAAAGGTTTAGATGTTTAGGATATAAATATACAAGATGAATGCATAAATTTGGTCGCTTTCATGTTCATATTTATAATTAAACATGTCCAATTATGCCAAAAATTCTCAAATTATACCCTTAAAATTGTGAATCCCCAAATATCACATAAAAGATTACCTATAAACTTATTTTTAAGGAGTTGTCACATAATGAGCTATGCATATTCAATATACCGAGAAGGACAAACAAGATAGAATTCATGGGGGTTCATGTACCACTCCCATACAAACAGATCTATATATCCGAATAGAAATAAAATCTTCAATAAAAAAATTCATTGGGGGTGCTGCAGGAGTGCGGTCGAGGGATGCTAGTACCCAAGAGAAGCCCTAGATGGCTTGTCGAGGCGGAAGGAGGCCTGGTAGAGCCCTTATGGGTGCGATAGAAGCCTCGACAGGGTCGCAGCATGCTAGGCGGTTGCTTTGGAAGCCTAAGCAGTGCCGCCTGAGGCTTGCAGGAGAGCTTGATCGCACGCAAGAAGGCCTTGCGTAAAGAGACCTTGCATGGGGCCTCGGATTCTGGAAGGAGGGCCCATGCAAGGGCTAGTGGCAGCTACGGAGAGGCGAGGCTGGTGGTGGTAGCGGGATCTAAATCAGAACACCAATCTAGGACCATTGCTTTGATACCATGTGGAGAATGATGAGAAAACGTAATCGATTGATTTATTCAAGAGGTCTAGTTGTCTTTGTATAGGATGAAACCCTAGAGCACTCATAAACATGAAATTACATAAATAGTCCCCAGGGGATACAACTAAATAGGATAAAGCATAAAACCATCTCTAACACTAGTAAATCTTGTGTTATGGTTGTTTCTAGCTCGCTTATCTGCATGTTTGATGTGTACCCTCTGTGTGCTACAAGAAACAAAAATCAAGAAATTTGGATGTATTTCAAAAGTTCATTCCTTTATAAATACACCTAGATGATCACTACAGAAATATCTACACAATGGGTGAAAACCGCCATCATAAATTCATAACCCAGTAGACAAGCTAGTCTTGGAGGAGTGTGTTTGCATGTGTGTATGTACTTCTATGGCCATGGGCATGGACATGTATGTGTTTTTGCATGTGTTCTAGGTATGTCTTTGTGTGCTTTAGGTTTACATGTGCACGAACATGTCTACATATGTTTGTGTGTATTCTTCAAGGTACAAGGGATGCTCTCCTAACGAGGAGGATTTTTATTATCAAAGCCACCTCATTTTCAAAAGCAATGTGCATGTCCAATAGGTATACGATGCATAAGCATACTTTCATAAGTAGAAGTATACCTCCTTAAGTGGATAGCTGAGATGGGCACCTTTTTTTCGAAATTTTCCATGTCAATAAAAATTCCCATATAAAAGACTGTATATGGGATTCCTAAGACCTAACATCTTTTCTTTACTATATTAACTTTATAACACAAGTTGCAGCTAAATAGTATAATATAGCCTCCACGTTGCTCAAACTTCGAGAGGAGAAGAGGAAACATGCATAGGACATGGCTTGGAAAAGTATTACAAAAGTATTACCTGTTGCCCCCTAAAACCCAGCTTAACATCTGTGTCATGAAAATCTTGATAAAAAATTTCCCGCCTACTCGTCCAGGATGAGGAATCCGAAACTTAGTTAAGAACTGTATACAAACAGTAAATAAAACTAAGAAAGTGAAAGATAGCAAAGTGCATAGCCTACGTTATAGTACACATAATGAAAACTTAGCTGTGCAGGCTTACCGAAAGTGGTCCAAGACCTATGCCAAGGTAAGGTCTGTAAGTAATGGCCATATTGGCAGCCATCCTAGCCATCCCATAAATAATACTCACGCGGAGTCTTCTTGCTTCCTCATAACTGGGAACATCAATATTCATATTTATTAGAAAAAATATTATTTATTGCAGCAAAAACATCAAGTTGCACATGAAATTTTGAAAACTTACCGCTTCAGCAAAGAGTCAATGTCCATGGAATTTCCAGTATCAACACTTTGTTGCCATGCTTTTTCAAGTTCTAAGGCGAGTTGGTAGCTATCCTATAAAGAGAAATAAGACATGAGCTTACAAAAAATACACACCATACAAATGCAAATGAAAATAGCGACAAAATTTGTGTATCATTTAATATATATTATTAATCACATTCAAAAGCATCAATGTTGAGAGATATTACATCGTATACATGCAGATTCAGGTTGAAATAGAATAACCACGATAAGTTATATCAAAGAATGTTTAAAATCTGTGTTTCGAAGTCTAACGACCCAATGAACTTTCGTATGAGGAACCGAAAAAAAAGCAGCATGCGTGGACTTTATCCTCTGAAACTCATTGCCACATTTTTATCTTCTCCTTGATATATTTACCACAGTAATTTTATATTTTGAAATCGGATTTCAAATAAATAACCTCTCATATCGTTAATTCTGAATGTTTAAGCTTCTCATATGTAGACATCCATTGAATCCTAACCAATTGTCGAGATCTCCGAGACCATAGATCATAAGTCAGTGAAGCTCCAATCCAAATCAGTGAGCCTGGGGGAGAAGGTGCATCCCCACACTGCAGGGGTTCGGAAATAGCACTCCCAATACAAAATTAGAAATTTGGTTCTTTATTCAAGTCAGATTTACATCTATATCCATTTTTATTGGGATTTGGGAGTGGATGTATAAATTCCCTAAGACGAGAGCTTTGGCTCTGCATCATATGTAATTCTCCGTACTCATCCTTTTCTGCAATGTGAAGGACTCCCCAATTCTTAGCCACAACCATGGGAAAGCTCACAATGCACGATATTTGGTGTGTGTGTCATATACATCTTTCAAATTACTCGGGGCATTTACCCACCAAATTCTATGAAGTCTCCTCGGATGAACTTCCCACCATCAAATATCAGAGGCTCTATTGATGAAGCTACCCATCAACATCATCGGAGTGTTCTTAATGAACTAAAAGGCTAGTTGGTATCAATGATCCATAAAAAAACAAGGTATTACCTCTATTGCCATGCAACCCCCTTGACCAAGGTTAGGCTGCATGGCATGGACTGAATCTCCAAGCAAGGTCACCCGGCCCTTTCCCCACTTCATTATCGGTGTCCTGTCATAAATGTCACGCCGAAGAACTGCCTCTTCCTCTGTTGCATGTATTAGATCAACAACATTGTCACACCAGTCTCCAAATAATTTAAGCAGCCTCTCTTTTTTACCTGCCATATGATCACATGACGAAGTGAGTAACGGAAACAAACAAGAAAAAAATGATGTTCTTAGATTTCAAGCTACAGGAAAATCTTGCTTTTTGGTAAATCTAGAATGTATATTCCATTACCAAAATTCTTTCCTCTTTTATAAGTAAAAGCAAAGACAAGCTGCGAAACACCTTCATATCTGCCTAACATATATGACATACGTATTTAATATAGCACACCAAATAATCACAATAAATTAATAAGAGAATATTTGCTTGTTAAGAAAAAGAAGGTAAATTCCTTCTCCTGACCTTAGACACATGAAAAGCAATAATTTTTTTCATTTTTCTTTCTAATTTGATATTTTTCCCTCCCAGGTGCATACGCACCAGGTTCTGTTGGAGTGAGAAAATAAGGAATGTGGCCACTCAAAAGTTCGATCCTCACTTCTACAAATATCTTATAGAAAGAATTAAAAATGGCAGACGAAGTGGATAAATTGAAGGTAAATCAAATAATTTGATCTTACATGAATCAAAACCTTTCTCTAGGAACAATTTTCTCAAAGTTGAATGTACGTGTATACCCATATTTTATAGAAGAAAAATAGCATTATTGTGTATTCGTAATAAGGTAAATTTCAATAATAACAATAATCAGACTAGGATATAATGTAATTTGTGGAGGCATAGAACCATCCTACTCTACAAGAAGATCCCATAAGATCCTATGGGGTCTAGCCGCCTCCTATTTCTTATAAAACAGCAATGGTAGTATCAACTGCTGAGTGGTGAGGAGTTCACATACGGTAATTGGATCTTATGAAGATCAATTTTTGGTGTCGTCTTTAGACCCACAATGCCTATTAAGAGAGTGATAATGAGGCTTGCATGTAAGCCATGCATTACAAGCTTTATTATGAATAATAATATATGTTGGGGATTGTAGCACACACAATACGAAGATTTTACTTAGATAAACCTTTATGGTGTAGAAGAGAAAAAATCATAGACAAAGAAAGATCCACTAGAAGAAAAGAATACAACACGATCAAAATCCCTAAAGGTGTGCTCCCTGGATAACATGCGGGCTACTGCTACATCCCATGGTCCATGGATTACACAAACACACACATTTAAAGAGAGCACTTAATCAAGCTGATCATGGTTCATTAAAACATGCCCTTGATCGTCCTAATCAGGTTGGCTTTCAAAGAATTATCAGCACAAGAACAGACCTAAAGGTTACTCTTTTCGATGTAGTAAGACACATTGTACCCATCCATCTAGAACCACATGCATATTATTGTTTTAATCTTACTGTTACTAGAATACCCATTATATTTCACTTTCAAGACGGTAATAAAGCAAATCAGTTCTAAGGCCCATCACCTCAAGATCTGGTATTCTTGTTTTATTCTTTCAAAGTTCCTCGAGGTCATGCTATTTCTTGGTAATCATGTGGCAATTATGAAAATAATGCCATATTCACCAAGAGATGGGGATGCTGCTAAATGAGATCTATGGGATGCCACAGGGACAACTGTGCAAGAAGGCTTGTGCTCAACTGTAACGTTCGGGCTTAGATACATGTACTATTATCGAGGAAAACTGACCTTGAAAACTTGTCGTATTCGAGCTAAAGTGGATCCGATGACAACCACCCAAAATTCTTAAACTCAAGTTGTCAAGTAGCAATCCACACCATTTATAATCACTCTTACTCTTGAATATTAGGTGTGGGACTATGTTTGAGGTGTTATGACCTCCCACACTTATATTCACAATCTCCTCGTAGCCATAAGTTATTTCACTTATTCTCGCTAATAGCATCGGTTGTACGCTCCGAGAAGCCTTTTTTCTACTATCTCTTTGTAGGGATGGCTCCACCTCGCAATAGATCCACTATGTGAGGGAACCCACTCTGATACCATTTGTAATGTCCCAAGCTTAGATCACCGGACCGTTATCGAGGAAAATAGACTCCGGTAACTCGTTGTTTTTGGGGCGAACCGGATCCAATTACAACTACCGAAAATGCTTAAGCCTAAGTTGTCAAGCAGTAATTCCCACCACTTATAATCCACGCTTACTTGTTGTAAGTGTTATATGTAGGACCGTGTTTGAGTGTTACATCAATCTCTTGATGTACGATAATACCCACAAAGAAGGGTCGAAGTCATCAAGGTGACACTAAAAAAAGAGCATCGAAAAAATAGCATCGTCGGATCATCAGAATCCTTATTGAAGCTCCACCATCGATGCATGAAGAAGCGATCCGATCAGTGAGTTAAGACAATTGTCGTGGAGAGCTCAGCAAAGTCATCAACGTAGGTATGCTCGCATTAAACACAGACATCGGAATCATCATTTCGTAGGGAGGAGGTTCAGAGGAACATTCTCAAAGGTAACGGATCGACCCCCTCTCTTGTTATTTGATTCGTACACATTCCTGCACCACAGTCGCAGATTTCATAAAGTCAAAACAAGTGAAATTCGATGCATGCAAGACTGATTTATCTTATCCGTTTTTCTTGGTTTCTGAGAGCATCGTTTATCTTGTTTTATGATAAATACATTTTATCACGAGGGAGAAAAAAGGAACATATACATATACTTAAAATTGAGATCTAGAACATTTTTGTGGCAAGTTCTACTCATTGTCACAGTTCTAATCGATCAATTGTAAGTTAATGATCAAGTATGATTGATCGATCACTTATAAGTTCTTGATCAATTATGGTTCATCGATCAATTGCAAAAAGTTGATCGATCAACCTGGTCTGTTGGACCTAATTGGTGATATAAATGGATTTTTGGAAATTAATAATAACGGACCTACGTGGGGCTTTATGAGAAGCAATAAAATAATGTAATTATTTGTCAATAGACCTTTCCCTCCTATCAAGGTTGCATCAAGTCAATGTTATCATCTTTGTGTCGTACTGGATAAGAGCCTTTCCCTCCTATCAAGGTTGCATCAAGTCATAGTAAGTTTGGAACACATAATCCACATTATCTCTTATAAATATGATTAATTCATATTGTTTCAAATTGCATAAGCTATCTCATAATGGATACCTCATCTACAATCTGAGATATAGACCAGCTTAAAATACAAGAAAACCATGTCATTATCCTCTATTAACTATGGCTCCATGATCCATGGGGGTGCGATGATTAATTCATATTGTTTCAAATTGCATAAGCTATCTCATAATGGATACCTCATCTAGAATCTGAGATATAGCCCTACTTAAAAGACAAGAAAACCATGTCATTATCCTCTATTAACTCTGGCTCCATGAGAAGGTATAACATCTCATGTTCTCTTACTATAATAAAAAAAACATGACCATCAGGCATAATTGGCTTCCTCTGACTTGGCAATATGACCAAAAAAACATGTTATGTATACTACTTGTCTATAATGTGTGGTCACTTACAAGATTACACTCTCGGACTCTCATACATGTTTTTTTAAAAAAATGGTCGCCTCCTATACATGTATTTTATAGCAAAGCCATACACCAAACGCAAGAAATACTAGTTCTAAAGAAACCTATCACATTGTATTACTTGTAACGAGACGAGATATGATATGTAAGGAGGCACGTAATGTTTGTGGTGGCAGATAGGGAGCACAACTATGCGTGCGGCGATGATTATGCAATCGTATAAGGCACTTGTGTCAGCATCCATGGGGGTGTGATGATGGGTGACAATGTTCTAGTGGTGGGAACCTAAGCAGTAATGCCAATAAGAAGACCAAAAGATCGAGCAGATATGTAATTAAGAAGAAATTAATGGTTATGGTGGCAGGGCCAATGTGTGGCAAGAAGACGAGCAAGGTTGGACGGTGGGGGAGGTTATGCAGTTCAAATCACTAGTCTAAGTTCACTTCTATGTTATCACAACACCAAAGCATTTTGCCACATTAAGTAGGGTCGGCTACATGGATTCTTTTTTTTTTTAAAAACGTAAAGGGTGGCATCCCGCTTTGGGATTCACCACAGCGAAAAGATATATTTAACTACATGGATTATTTGCCTCCATTCAGATATATCTCATGTCATTCTCGGGCTTAGATCTAAAAAACTAAGATCCCTTCGTATAGTCTCATTCCAACACTTCTTGGGTCTTCCTCGCCCTCTCTTAGTCGGTTCAACATCCCAAAACTCACATCTCCTCTCTAGTGCATCAACTAACCTCCTTTGCAAATGGCCAAACAACCTTAAGCAATTTTCTCGCATCTTATCCTCGATCAGAGCTGCACCAACTTTCATTCTGATTGCATCATTCTGAATACGATCTTTATGTGTGTGTGTGTACACATCCACCTTAGCATTTTCATTTATGTTACTACCATTCTCTGCACATGTCTATGGTTCACAGGCCAACATTCGATCCATAGAGCATAGCAGGTCTCATGGATACTTTGTAAAACTTTCCTTTGATTTTCAAAGGAATTTTCTTATCACAAAGAATAATAGAGGCTCCTCTCCAATTTAGCCAACCTACAATTATTATATTAGTAACATCTCCATCAATTTCCCCATCATGTTGCAGAATAGATCCCAAGTATATAAAAAATCTATCTTCTGAATGTTATCGTCACCAATTTTCACCTCGATTCCTTCACCATTGCTTCCATCAAAAGTTCACTCCATATATTCAGTCTTATTATACGAAGTCATTTAGTCTCCAATGCATGTCTCTAAAACTCAAACTTCTCATTTACTCCATCTCTAGTCTCATCAAGCAACACAATATCATCAGCGAATAACATACACCAAGGCATCTCATCCTGAATGTGACTTGTCAACTCATCCATAATCAGAGTAAAAAGGAATGGACTCCACGTTGAACCTTGATGCAGACCAATGTTGATGTCAAAATAGTCAGTCTTCCCAGATTGTATCCTTACAGAAGAGGTAGCCCTATCATACATATCTTTGGTAAGGTTAATGTATAGGACAGGGACAAATCTCTTCTCCAAAACTATCCAAAATATCTCTCGTGGGACAGAATCATAAGCCCTCTCCAAATCAATAAAAATCATATGGAGGTTCTTCCTTTTAGCTTTATAAATCTCCATTGTTCTCCTCAACAAGTGGATGGCTTCAATAGTTGAGCGACCTAGCATGAGTTCGAATTGGTTTCCTTTTATTTTGGAAACTTACCTCAGCCTTCTTTTCATCACACGTTCCCAAATTTTCATAGTGTGACTCATCAACTTGATACCTCTGTAATTTGAACAATTTTGAATGTCTCCATTGTTCTTATCAAGAGACACAACGATGTTTCTCATCCAGTCCACAGTCATTTTCTTGCTTGGCCAAATAACATTGAATAAATTTGTAAGCCAAGTCAAACCACGCTCACCTAAAACTCTCCAAACTTCTATAGGAATGTCAACAGGTCCTACACCATTCCTAGGTCTCACAACCTTCAAAGTCTCCTCTATTTCCTTCTTTTGTATTCGTTTATACCTTGCATGATTTAAGTAGCTTTCACTACTAGTTAGATCTCCCAAAGTGATCTCTCTATTTCCTTGCCCAATGAAAAGCTTATGGAAGTACTGCTTCTATCTACTCTCTATATCTTTTTGAGTAACAAGCGCACGACCTTCTTCATCCTTAATGCATCTCACGTGAGAAAGGTCTTTGATTTTTCTTTCTCTTGCTTTAGCCAACCTGAATATATCCTTTTGGCCCTCCTTGGAGTTGAGGTTTTTATACAAAACATCATAAGATTTTAACTTAGCTTCGCTTACAGCCTTCTTTGCTTCCTTCTTTACGATTGTGTAGCTTAGCTTCGTTTACAGACTTCTTTGCTTCCTTCTATGATATCACATGAAAACAGTCAAAGAGAATTGTAGAGATATATTTATGTTATATTATTTATTTCATGTTTCTTGCACTATTTATTAATTCTCTTTACTTATGTATGCCTTATGTAATTTACCCATAGGCTACTCTACTATATAACAGAGCCTCATGTTCATGGAATAAACAAGTTCTCTTATTTTTCCCAACATGGTATCAGAGCAGCGGTCCTAGACCGAAGCTCTCGATCTTGAAACCCAAACCCTAGCCCCACCACCAAACCCCCACCCCCACAGTCAATCTTCCTTCTCGCGGCCTACCGCACGCGGCACAGCCGCCAGTCGACAATGCCGCCTACTTGGCTCGTTGTATGCACGACATCTCACTACCTCTCGGCATCATTGATTGCATGTGGCTCTGCCGCAAGCGACACGGGTGTGATCCGTCGTTCTCCTTCCTTGCGGTCGGATCTCGCCGCCCTTTTCCCTTGCGACCAGATCCCGCCACTCCTCCCCTCCGCTCCTCTCCTGCAGCTGGACTTGCTACTATAGCTGGTCTTGCCGCCCTCCTTTGCGGCCGGAACATAGTTAAGCCGGTCTTGCTACTATAACTGACACTACACCAGGGACACCATCTACTTGATGGGGTTGGTTTCTATTTGAGTTTATACATGCAACCAACCTCTCTTATGTCTGTGTAGACAAGTATTTCATTAAGTCTGTGCGCCTTGCCTTCTTCGACCAGAGACATGTCAGAGAACAAGACAGATATCCCCACCACATGCGCTTTCAAAGGTCCAACGCCCATAGTCAAGATGGATGGATCAAATTATAAGTTGTGGGCCATGCAGTTCATAAGCCTAATGAAGTTGATGGGTAAGAAGCATATTCTTATTGTGGAAGAGCTGGCGCAGAAGACAAGGTTGTATACCTCATGGGAGGCCGATGATGTATATGCTCAAGTTTGGTTGTCTGGTACCTTGATACCATATTTTGCAAATGATGTTCTGCACCAGCCCACTACCAAAGCCATGTGGGACATTCTTGGTGCCAAGTATTCACAGACAAAGAATGAGACAAAAGATATTACAGCTTCAGCATGACATCTTTACAATAAAGTAGAATGGGCGACCGTTACATGCTTATTATACTGCCTTGCGTGGGATGTTTGAGAAGCTTCATAGCTTCATGCCTCTTACCGCTACTCCAAAGCAATTGAAGACATACCAGAATGCTACAATGGTTGGAGTCTTCCTGGCCTCTATTGACTCCCAGTATGAAGCTACCTCCTCTCATATACTGGCTGACGCTACCATTGCTCCCATGGAGGAGGCCTTCTGGAGATTGAGTCGGATCAATATCTCAACTCCTGCTCCAGTGTCGAATTCCTTTGTTATGGTGGCCTCTCGTGGAAGAGGCAGTCTCTCTCAGTTCTATGGACGAGGATCACGTGGTAGAGGTGATCGTGGCCGTGGACGTGGATCACCTCGTACCTATTGTCATAGATCCGGTCATTCATAAGAATAAGATACTTGCTACTCCAAGCATGGTTCTCCAGCATCAGTAAGCATAGAAGAGTAAGCTCAGCATTATGTAGCTCCACATACATCAGATCAACGATATAATGAGCTTGTGTCTTGACTCAGAGACCTCATGCCCGTAGGAGATACCCCTTCACCTGCTTCAGAGACCAGTTTGGACATTGTTGCTACTGCACGAGCTAGTACCTCAAGTAGTGTTCATGCCTCTACTTCCTTGCATGCCTCAGATATTTCAGAGTAGATCATAGATTCTGGTGCCACACATCATCTGTGTGGAGATAGAGATCAGCTTACAACCTACAGTCAGGTTTCTCCAGGGAGGACTGTGGTCATAGCAGATGGGACACATTCCCTAATCACAGGACAAGGGGAGATTACCTTGACGCCCTTTATGCAGTTGCATAATGTGTTGCATGCTCCTAAATAATTACTAGAGATTTAAATTGTAGAGCAATATTTGATCCGTCATCTGTTATTTTTCAGGACATTCTTATGGGACAGGTGATTGGTTGTGTCCGTTAGAAGGGTGGGCTCTATCGACTGGTTCAAACACTGTATACTGGCTTATCTTCCCAATCGATCTCTCCTTTTCTTTGGCATCTACACTTCGGCCATCTCCCTCTTCAGAAACTGCGTCAAGTCCTTCCTCATATTTCTCCTCGTTCCTCGTTCAATTGTGAGGCATGTCAGTTAGGGAAGCATCTATCTTCCCTCGTGGTCAGAATCGGAGTAGTAGCTCTCCTTTTGAGTTCTTCCATGTCGACATTTAGGGTCCGAGTCGTGTTCCTGATCATTAGGGAGACATATTCTATTTAGTTGTTGTAGATGATTTTAGACGTCTGTCATGGATTTTCTTGTTGAAGAATAAATCAAAAGCGGGAAATGTAAATATAAATTTCATTAAAGAAGTGTATAATGTTTTTTCAACCTCCGCTAAGATTGTAACTTGTAAGGACTGACACTGCCTTGGAATGTTGTACTCATGTGCTCTCTAATTTCTTATAGTTTTATGGTATTCTCCATCAAACATCATGTGCTTATACATCCCAATAGAATGGTGTTGCAGAAAGAAAACACTGTCACCTTCTTGATGTCACCCGTACTCTTCTATACAAAGTTGTGCACCACACTCTTTTTGGGGAGATGCGGTTCTCACAGCTTGTT
The DNA here is from genome assembly GCA_037367405.1 of Ottelia alismoides. NCBI lineage: Eukaryota > Viridiplantae > Streptophyta > Magnoliopsida > Alismatales > Hydrocharitaceae > Ottelia > Ottelia alismoides. The sequence continues at coordinate 50,301 of JAZKJV010007308.1, forward strand.
ATCTCATTAGTTGTATACCCTCTTCGGTGTTTGGGGAGAAGGTTCTTTTTTCACTTATTTTCCCTGACAAGGATCTGTTTTCTCTTAGCCCCCGTGTTTTTGGATCTATTGCGTTTGTCCACAGGTTGTCTCCAGGGAGTGACAAGCTCTCTCCCAGGGCGGTCAAATGTGTCTTCGTAGGGTACTCCAGAACCTAAAAGGGTTATCGTTGTTATGATCCTCTACACAAGAAATATTATGTCAGTGCTGATGTCACATTTTTTTAGTCTGTTATGTATTTCTCTCTTAGAGGTGACCGGTTGACACCTTCGGACTCGGATAATGAGGTTTACATTCCACCACCACCCATACGCTAACCACCATCATCACCATCTCCACTACCACTACCTCCATCACCACCATCAGAACCATCACCTCCGCTTGTTTTGGTTCCACCGCTACGACATCATTACAATCGAATACATGCTCCTACTCATGCTCATGGTTCTTCATCAAGCATGTCCTAGGTTGGTTCTAAAACATTGATTCTAATGATGGGACTAATACTGTTTCTCAGCAGGAGGTAACTCAGGATGTTGATGACCAGGTTGGAGTTAGAAATAATGATGATCTTGATTTGCCCACTGCTATTAGGAAACAAAAGCGTTCATGTGCCTCATATCTGATTGCTTCTCATGTCACCTTTGAGCGTCTGACGGGTGATTTCAGGAGGTTCATTACTGCTCTATCCATCATGGCCATACCACTGACTTACCAGGAGGACTTGACTGATAACAGGTGGCGTCTAGCTATGGAGGAGGAGATGGCGACTCTTCAGTCTATAGGTACGTGGAGTCTGGTCCCGGCCCCCGCTGGGGCATCTATCGTGAGTTGCAAATGGGTGTTCACAGCGAAGCAGAATGCAGACGATAGTATTGATCGGTATAAGTCTCGCCTTGTAGCTCGTGGCTTTACTCAGGCATATGGGGTGGATTATCTTGATACATTCTCACCAGTTGTTCGTCATTCTACCCTACGGATTTTGTTATCAGTTGTTGTGATCAAAGATTGGCCTCTACTTCAGCTTGATGTCAAGAATGCATTTTTATATGGTGATCTTCAGGAGGAAGTCTACATGAAGCAACCACCAGGGTTTGTTGTTGATGGGGAGTGTTCTCAGATGTGTAGACTTTATAAGGCAATCTATGGCCTTATGCAGAGCTCAAGAGCTTGGTTCCAGAAGCTCTCAGATTTGTTTGAGAAGCAAGGGTTCAAACGATCGAATGCAGCTCATTCTCTTTTCATACAGAGAACCTTCAGAGATACGGTTGTTATTATGGTATATGTTGATGATATTCTTATTACAAGAGATGACATACAAGGAATCAAGAGGGCGAAAGAATTTATGGATTGTGAATTTGTTACCAAGAACCTTGGAGCTCTTATATACTTTCTCGGATTGGAGTTTGCCAGAAATCAACAAGGGCTTGTGATGACTCAGAGGAAATACGTCACTTATTTGCTAAGTGATACGGGAATGCTTGGATGTCGACCTGCCACCACACCCATGGATCCAAGCATGAAACTATATGATGATGATATTTATGAGGTTGATAGGAGAAGATACAGAGAGCTAGTAGGAAAGCTTCTTTATGTTGCCATTACCAAACTTGATATTTCATTTGTTGTTAGTCGAGTGAGCCAGTTCATGAAGCAACCACGTCAGGTCCATATGGATGCTATACAAATGACACTCAGGTATCTTAAATCATCTCCAAGAGTAGGTCTACTATTTAGAAAAGGCAAAGAGGTCACCATCTCAGCATGCGTAGATGCAGATTATGCAGGGTGTCCAAAGGATAGGAAGTCCACCACTGGATTTGTCGTATATGTTGGAGATTCTCTTGGCTCATGGAGCAAGAAACAAACTGTTTTAGCCAGATCTAGTGTTGAGTCTGAGTATAGTGCTATGGCGCAGGTTAGTACAGAAATGATGTGGATTCGATTTGTTCTTACAAATCTACATATAAAGGTTCCCCTTCCTGTCACTGAAATGTGACAATCGGGTTGTCATATTTATTGCAAATAATCCAGCATTTCATGAATGTACCAAGCACATCGAGGTTGATTGCCACTATATACGTGACATGATTCAGGAAGGTTTATTTCCACATCTCATGTCAGTTCAGGGGACCAGACTGCAGATATCTTCACTAAGGCCTTACTCAGAGGACCTTTTCAGAAGTGCTCGCCCAAGCTGAGGATGATCGACATCTATGCTCCATTTTGAGGGGGAAAGTAGAGATATATTTATGTTACGTTATTTAATTCTTGTTTCTTGCACTATTTCTTAGTTCTCTTTATTTGTGTATGCCTTATGTAATCTATCCATAGGCTACTCTCCTATATAAGAGAGCCTAGGGTTCATGGAATAAACAAGTTCTCTTATTTTTCTCAACAAGAATATATCAAATTGAGCAAGGAACCCTAGCCTGCTAAATATAAGGAGAGGCTAGGGTTAGGGAGAGTACATAAAAATATCAATCTACAACAATACTCTCGAAGGGTTACATCAGCGACACTCCAACGCATATTTTGATTACTCTTTCGATCACATTCCATGTTTGTATATTCCTATTTCGATCTCTCTATACTTATGAATCGAAAAGTAAAGTACCAATGAAAAGTATTTCCTTTCATTTTTCTCTACAAGAACTATTATATTAATTCATAACATATCACCAAGATTTTCCAAAGAGAATTGCTTGCATGGTCACCAAGTCTCCCAATTATCTGATTAACTATTTCAGTTACTAAATGCGCAGGTTACTTATCCATGCTCCAGCTTTAAGCGCAAATAGGGAGGATCTTCTTTTATATATCATAGTTGCACTTATTTCCACAAGTAAATGACTGTAATGGGAAACCATGGGGATAAAGATTTCGACAAAATCAACTTGCTTTGTCTTTCAGTAACAATAAAATAATTTATTCCACCAGAAGTACTCATAGCAACAAATGAAAGAAACGGTGTCAACAATCAACTTAGAAAAAGAGAGATGCTAAACAACACAAGAAATGATATCTACCATTTGCAACATCAGTACCACCAGGTGGTTCATTGTGGAAGGCATACCATTGCATTTTTCCTCCACCGACATCAGATGAAACAAAGTACTGTCTATGACCCAGGAATACACGGTATCTTCATCAAGGAATTTATAAACATTAGTGAACAAGAACAATAGCAAGGTTCGTATGTATCTATGAAGGACGAAGACAATGAAAAATAAATCATATAGAATATACATAAAAGTGAAAGTTAAGCTGCAGAAGTTGCAATCGCATACCCAACAGTTTCAATATCCGGTGGCACAAAATCTGCAATACCAGTATAGCAGGTGTATCCAGAGTAAGAAGGTTCAGTGTAGCCAAAAAGAATTCTTCGAACCTGTTTACACCATTCAGTTATAGATCTTAAAGTTCAAGTCAGCCTAAAATAAATGACCTTTTATCAAAACACCATCAGTAATAAAGTAATATAGAAAATTCAAATTTATCATACTACCTTCGACCGAATGCCATCTGCCCCAACAAGAAGATCACCTTCATACCTCTGTCCATCCTCAAGTACTACAGTGACCTGAGAAGGAACTGAAAAATCAGAATCCTACTAAGGGAAATAAGAGCCGTGGGCATCAAACATAAATAACGTTCATGGTTCGAGTAACATGAATTTCCACTATGTAAAAGCTGACTGCTTATGGTTGTGAAAATCAGCCATCATAAACCAATAATAAAAAAGCGGACTTCATATTTAAAATGATATAATTGTTTTATCCAAGAATTATATCTATGCCAATTTGACATGCATGTGCATCAATATCATTATAGAAAAGAGAAGGTCTTCCAAATGTAGACGTCATGTTTTTGCTTATGTTTATCAAACAAGGTATTTTTATAATGACTTACCTTGTATACCATTTAAATTGAGGATGGTATGGCTTCTCAAAGTTCATTTCCACCCTTCCCATAAAGCTACAGTGTGACAACCAGGCAGAACTTTTCATTGCAAATAATCCAGCCTTTCATAAGAGAATGGAACTTATAGCGGTGGATTGTCATTACACGAGAGACATGAATCGGAAGGTTTCATATCCACATGCCATGCCAGCTATACTAATTAAACAACTGATATTTTCACAAAAGCTCTCTCCAGAGGTCCCTTGCAGAAGTGGATCGAAGCTGAGCATGATAGATATTTATACTCAAGCTTGAGGGGGGTGAAGGAATATTATTGTTCTCTCTTTAATGGTTATCTTTCTATATTTATTTCCCTTTCTATGTATGACCTACGGACTCTCTTTGTAACCTTAGGGTTTCCTCCCTATATGAAGGATCCCTACAGACTCGAAATAAAACTTCACATTATTTTTCCACAGTTTTTCTTGTAACAATTTCTATCTTTTATAAAGTAGATTTTTATCGTAACTTTTTATTACCCAATTCAACCTTCCCATAATGGTTTCATATCCACATCTCATGTCAGTTATACTAATCAGACAATTGATATTTTTACAAAAGCTCTCTCCATAGGTCTCGTATAGAAGTGTGCATCCAAGCTAAGCATGATAGATATCTATGCTCCAGCTTGAGGGAGAGTGTTTTAGGAATATTATTGCTCTCTTTATTTGTTTTCTTTCTATATTTATTTCCCTTTCTATGTACGACCTATGTCCATTCTTTGTAGCCCTAAGATTACCTCGGTATATGGACCCCATAAACTCGGAATAAAAAATTTCACAAATTATTTTTCACATTTTTCATGTAAAATCTTTATCTTTCGTAAAATAGAATTTTTATCTTTGTACAGCCTAATTCAACCCCCCATTCTTGTGTTGATTAATCAATTTCAGTATTGAGATTCAAGGTAAGAGGCAAGCTATCATCAAACATCATTGAGACCTTCAAGATACTCCATACGACAAGACCTCATGGTACAACATCGCATTTATTGAATCTATCCATGATACTTGGTGTTTTTCAAATATCGAAAAAGGAAATAGATATACAACATGTGATGTATTATCATCAATGAAGGACCGATATGTGAAGTAACTCAAGAACGAGAAGGCTCAGATTATCTTGTTCAATCAACTAGTATGAGGAGGCTATATAGGAGCCAAAAGGCATGATCCAGGTCAAATACATAAAACTGTTCAGAGATAACCATCTAAGACCTAGTTTCCACACCTTTATGATCGTTATTCTTCGAATAATTGGTACAACCTTCTTTAGCATAATTTACCCACTTCAGTTTAAGTTCGACGACAGACTTCCTTTAATATTGTTACATAACATTAAGCATATTGTTAGACCCAAAAACCTAACTACACAAACTAGCCAAGCTTATCAAATCAACTTGACTAAGCCCGAGTTAGGTGGTACAAGGGCATAATTATAATCAATTAAGATAATACAATTAATTCAAGGATTAAATTTTGCTTAACTCAATTTGATATTCATTAAATAATTGGATGCTTAATTTGACAAAAAAAGTTAATTTGCCTTAATTAAATAACCTGGATCACGGGAGATTAATTGGACCAAAAGAGGAAACATAAAGGAATGACGAGTAGAAGGGTGCAGATATGTTTTCTATTATGTAGGAACTAAGATAGAATCAATTATATCATTTTCCCACTTCATTAAATAGTTAAGGGTCCTTTGGCTAAAGAACAACTCATTGCCTCATAATTGGTTTCTCCATATACCTTAAAGGAATTGCCTTATATTGGAGCCTCCGAGCTCAATAAAGGTGCATTGAGGTCACTTATGACCGTAAAATCTCATATAAGGCAAGGAGGTTAGCTTTCCTTGGCTAGATCCTTACTTTAAATGGTCTTTTTTATTAACTTCTGAAGCGAAGAGAGCTTGAGGAGTAAAGTTCAAGCTAAAGAGGACAAAAGCGTAGAGGTAGAATTCCCTTAACCCTCCTTGGAACTTGTCCATTAAGGCCTTTTGTTATCTCGCGATACATGGGGTAAGTTTAAATTACTAATTTATGATCTCAAGTCATTTCTTGAATCCAGAATAGTTAAAAGTTATATGAATGTATGTTTCAAGCACTCATGTTCATATAATCAGTTTTCGTGATTCTTATGTGCTTTCTTAAATCCATCCTTCTGGTTGCAAAATTTTTACATTTATTTATTGTAGAGATATTTCTATATTTCTATGTACATTTCTGTTATTCTTGTTTCGTTATGGTCATCTTATATAATTTACCCATAGGTTTCTCCTCTATATAAGAGCCTAGGATTCCCGGGAATGAGCAACTCTTCGATTTTTTCCCAACATGGTATAAGAGCCGCGATCCTAGACTGAAGCTCCGTACCCTAACCCTAACCCTAGATCCCCACACGTCGCCCTCTCTCTCTCCACCGCCGACCCTCCCCTCCTCTCGTCGTAACCGGCCCTCCCCTCCCCTCTTCGTCGCTACTACCGCAGACGTCGACCCCTCCTCTCATCGTCATCGATGAAGCAACTGCCTATTCAGGCCACTATTGTCGATGCCTTTCCAGGTTGCTGCAGCTCAGTCGTCTCGCTACTGCTGCCTCTCCACCCGCCGCTAAGCAGTACGGTCTTTGCCACTGTCGTCGGGTCCATTTTGGTTGATGGATTTGGGTGCATAATTCTACATATGCATTCAAATCCAAGTATGACTGTGTAGACAATTCATTGGTTTACATAACTCCATTATCTACATCCAGCAGTATGTCTGAAAACAAAGTCGATGTACCCGCCACAGTTGCTTTCAGAGGTCCGATGCCTATTATCAAAATGGAAAGGACAAACTATGAGCTCTGGGTTATGCAGTTCATGAGACTTATGAAATCTAATGGTAAGAAACACATTCTTACTGAGGAGGAGACGGTGGAGAAAACTGGGGTTAACGGCTAGTGGGAGGCAGATGATGCATATGCCAAAATTTGGCTCTATGGTACATTAATGATAGAAATCGTCAATGATGTGTTGCATCAGCCCACTGCTAAGGCAATATGGGACATCCTCGCAGCAACATATTCTCAACCAAGGAACGAGACGAAGATCCTCCAACTCCAACATGGTATTCACTATCAAGCAGAACAGATGGCCTCTTCATCCACTGTATACATCTTTGCATAGGATGTTTAAGAAGCTCCACAGTTTCATGCCTCTCATGGCGACCCAGAGCAGTAGGAATGCTACCATGGTTGGTGTATTCCTAGTAGTCTTGGTCCTGAATATGATGCTGCTCGCTCCCAGATTCTAGCGGATGCCACTATTCCTCCCATAGAGGAAGCTTTATGCATGCTCAATAGGATTACTGTTACGTCCACAACTACTAACCAGACTTCTTCGGCAATGGCAGCCTCCCGAGGAAGAGGAGGCTCTTCTTCTTTTCGTGGATGTGTACCTCGTGGTAGAGGAGGTCACATTCGCCAGCCATGCACATACTATTACCATCCAGGACATACAGCGGATACATGTTATTCCAAGCATGATTTTCCGGCATCAGTCTGTCTTACGGAGTAGGCTGAGACTCCAGCTACTCCTACTTCAGATCAGATGTTTGATGACCTCGTAGTCGGACTTTGAGATATCATGCCTCATGCTTCTTCACCATTTCCAGGATGCCATTCAGATGTAGCAACCTACACATTTGCCAATACATCTTCTATGCCTAGTACCTCAGGTAGTACCTTTACCTTGGATCCTGTCACAGATCTGAGATTACTGAATGGATTATGGATTCTAGGGAAACGCATCATTTATGCAGGGACAGAGATCAGCTTACAACATATAGACAGGTTCCACCAGGGAGAACTGTTGTGATTCAGAATGATTGGGTGTAGAACTGAGTAGGGTGGTCTTTATCGCCTCGTCCAAACTCCCTATGTTGGTGTATCTTCTCATGCAACAGGACCAGTTTCTCCTTACACTTGGCATCTACTCTTTGGTCACCTCTCACTCCAGAAGATGTGTCATATGTTGCCACAGATTTCACCGGGTTCTTCCTTCTAGTGCGAGACGTGCTAGTTGGGAAAGCATCGTCGGTCTGCTTTTCCTAGTTGTCAGAGTCAGAGCAGTAGATCCCTTTTTGAGTTATTTCATGCTGACATTTGGGATCCGAGTCGTGCACTTGAGTCACCAGGGACACCAGATTTATCTTGTTATTGTTGATGATTTTTCTCATTTGTCATGGGTCTTTTTATTGAAAAATAAATCTGAAGCAGGGGATGTGATCAAAACTTTTGAAGTGCAGAATGTTTTCTCTACCTATGTGAAATTTATGCGAATTGATAATGTTTTGGGATTATGTACTCGTGCTCTATCTAATTTCCTTTCATCCCGTAGAATTATTCATCAAACATCTTGTGCTTACACTTCTCAACAGAATGGTGTTGCAAAGAGAAAGCATCGCCATCTACTTGATGTCACTCAGACTCTTCTCATTCAGAGTAGTGCCCCACATTCATTTTGAAGTGATGCAGTTCTTACGGCATGCTATTTGGTGAATCACATCCCATCATTTGTCTTGGATGAGAAAATTCCTTTCTCTATAGCTTTCCCTGAGAAGGAGTTATTCTCACTTACTCCTCGTGTGTTTGGATCTGTTGCTTTTGTTCACCAGTTGATTCCAGATCTTGACAAGATCTCTCCTAGAACTGTCAAATGTGTGTTTGTTGGGTACTCCAGGACCCAGAAGAGATACCGGTGTTATGATCCATCGTGTAGGAAATACTATATCAGTGTTGATGTCAGGCTTTTGAGTCTGTGATGTATTTCTCTCCTACAGGTGACAGGTTGGCTTCGTCAGACTCTGATGATGAGGTTTACATGCCACCCCCTCCTATGAGTCAGTCACCTCCTCCTCATGTGCATGTTGTTCCGCCACCACCACCATCTCCTCCACCCCCTCCTACTACCCAGTCGCATGTGCCCAATGTTCCGCCATTAACAAAATTCTGTACCCGTCGAATTGCTTCTGCTCATGGTCATCGCCCATCATCCAGCATGCCCCAGGTTTGTTCTGATAACATGGTTTTTAATGATGGTCTGGAGATATATCTATGCAGGAATTATTGCAGGAGAATAGACCACAGACGGAGGAGGTTCCCAATGTCTTGGATATATCCATTACAGTTCGAAGCAGAAGTGTTCTTGTGGTTCCTACCCTCTTGCCTCTCAGGTCTCCTTTCATCATCTGATTAGGGGAATTTCAGATATTTGCAGGGTGTCTCTATCAATCGTGGACATTCCACAAAATTATCAGGAAGCCTTGAAGGATAGTCACCGGCGCTTGGCTATGGAGGAAGAGATGGCTGCTTTGCAATCATGTAGTATCTGGAGTTTGGTGTCTGCTCCTCCTGGGGCATCTGTTGTCAGTTGAAAATTGGTGTTTACTATTAAACATCATGCATATGGGATCCTTGATCGCTACAAGACAAGATTGGTGGCATGAGGATTTACTCAGACCTTCGGCATGTATTATATGGACATGTTCTCTCCAGTTGCTCGTCACTCAACTATGTGTGTCCTACTTTCAGTGGCAGTGGTACATGATTGGCCTTTGTTTCAGCTAGATGTTAAAAATGTATTTTTGTATGGAGATCTACAGGAGGAAGTTTACATGCAGCAGCCTTCATGGTTTGCTCCAAAGGGGGAGTGTCAGCGGTTTGTAGACTCCATAAGGCAATACATGTCCTTAAGCAAAGTCCAAGGGTGTGGTTTTAGAAGCTCTCGGATCTAATTGAATGGTAGGGGTTCAAGAGGTCAAATGCAAACCATTCACTTTTGCGCAGAGAACGGCTAGAGGAACAGTTGTCATTATGGTATATGTTGATGATATACTTGTTACAGGAGATGATGTACAGGGGATTAAGATGGTAAAAGTATTTCTGGGTCGTCAGTTTGTTACCAAGGATCGTGGTACCCTAAGGTATTTCTTAGGGTTGGAATTTGCTAGGAATGTGCCGGGTCTTGTGATGACCCAAAAGAAGAATGTTACAAACATGTTTGTTGAGACATGCATGATTGGGTGTCGACCATCTACTACTTATATGGATCCTAGCATGAAGTTATATGATGATGCTACAGATGAGGTCGACAAAAGGAGATATGGAGAGATGGTGGGAAAGCTCCTCTGTATTACTATTACTAGACCCGATATCTCCTTTGCAGTGAGTCGGGTGAGTCAGTTCATGGAGCAGCCCTGACAGGTACATATGGATGCTATATACATGATTTTGAGATATCTGAAATCTTCTTTAGGTGCAGGATTACTATTCAGAAAAGGAGCAACTCTTTCTATCTCTATATGTGCTGATGCAGACTATGCAGGGTGTCCTAAGTATAGGAAGTCTACTTACTTCGCTATGTTTGTTGGCATTTCTCTTGTTTCTTGGAAAAGCAAGAAACAATACTTCGGGCTTCGTTGTGTTTTTTGGTAGTTCTCTTGTTTCTTGAAAAAGCAAGAAACAAACGATGGTGGCTAAATCAAGTACCGAAACTGAATATAGGGCTATGGCACAAGCAAGCACAGAAATGATGTGGGTTCGAGCAGTGTTAGTAGATTTGCATATAGATGTACTTCTACCCATGCAGCTACAATATGATAATCAGGTTGCCTTATTTATTGTGAACAATCCTGCATTCCATGAAAGAATGAAGCATATTGAGGTAGACTACCATTATACTAAAGATATGATTCATAAGGGTTTGATTTCTACCTCTCATGTCAGTCCAAGAGAGCAAAAGGCATATATCTTTACCAAGACATTACTCATGGGGTCATTTCAGAAGTGTTTTTCCAAGCTGAGCATGGTTGATATTTATGCTCCATCTTGAGGGAGAGTATAGAGATATGTCTATGTTCCTATGTACCTTTTTGTTATTCTTATTTCTTTATATTCATCTTATGTAATTTACCCATAGGTCTCTCCTATATATAAGAGAGCCTAGGGTTCCCAAGAATAAACAACTCTTCGATTTTTCCCAACATTTATTATGCTAAGTGGTCTAACTAAAATCTACTTTATTAATCCTATCTTGCTAGTACAATTGTGTTATCCTCTTTGTCTCCATGTAAGAAAGTATTTAGTGGATTCTATTTTTTAAAAGTTCCAACTTCCAACTATTCATTGTGAATTCAATTATTATGAATAAATTCTTAACACCTAATTCGGCTTATAAATTGTATCATTACTATTGAGAGTTATCTTTGTATTTTTTATTTATTTTATCTCTATTATGTAATTCTCCTTCTAGGGTTTCTCCTCTATATATAAGAGAGCCATATATCCCCTTTTCATAATTAAGTCATTATTTTATCTCCGCATGGTATCAGAATAGCGATCCTAGACCGAGCTCTGAAGCCCTCATACCCACCCCACTTGCCGGATCGCTCTCGCACATGTTGCCCCTAACTATTGGACCTTCCTTATAATCATTACTGGTCTTCATGCACCATGAACACCTCTATCACCTCCACCACCCCAATAGCATGGTGTTGGTTCCCTAGCAACTACTCCAAGTCTGCCCTAGCAGCAGCCAACAATTGTTTGTCACCATCGCATCCTAGCAACGACGCCCTAGCATCATTGAGGCTCGTGCCTTAGGCTTCATCGACCCTAAGCCACTGTGCAAAGGAGGTGGACGCATGCATCAGCAGTACACCTACTATCAATGTTCTGGCCACTCATAGAATGCATGCTACTTAAATCATGGTTATCATGCTTCTGCTCATGTTACTGAGTAAGATGAGCATCCTGTCACTTCTGGCACATCTCATCATCTACTTGGAGACAGAGCTCAGTTTACTTCCTACATATCGGTACATCCTAGCACATCAGTTGTCATTGTTGATGGAACACATTACCACGTTACGAGACATGGGGAGATTTGTTTAGCACCATCTATGTGCTTGTAGAATGTGCTCCATGCACCTAATTTCTCTAAGAATTTATTATCTCTTGGCCAAATCACCAAGGATTTGCATTGTCATGTCATATTTGACCCTCTTCTCTTGTGTTTCGAGATATACTCATGGCAAGGTGATTGGATGTGGCCTTGAGCAAGGGGTTCTCTATAAGTTGGTTCAGTCTCCTTATGTTGATGCTTCTTCCAATCCCGTTGGGTCATCTCTTCGTACATGTGGCACCTTCGGGTCATCTTTCTTTGCAAAAGTTGTGTAGAGTCATCCCATAGATTCCATCTCAATTTACATTTCAGTGCGAGGCTTTCCAGCTTAGGCAACGTCACCGCTCTAATTTTCTTAATCGTCGGAGTTGTAGTAACAATACCTTATTTGAGTTAGTTCATTTTCATACTTAAGGTCCTAGTCGTGTCCTAACCAACAGGGGCATAGGTTTTATCTTATAGTTACCGGTGATTATTCAAGACTTTCTTGGATTTTCTTTTGAAAAACAAGTCTAAGGATGGGTTTGTCATTCAAAATTTTATTCATTAAATAAAAAATTCTGGTACTATTAAGCACGTTCGCTTTGACGATTCCATGGAGTTTTGTATCACTCAACTTTTTTAGTTCTCTGAATCCTTTGGTATTATACATCAGACCTCTTATATATACTCTTCTCAGTAGAACAGTGTGGTTTAATACAAACAATGTTATCTTCTTAATGTGATCAAGACCCTTCTTATCCAAAGTCATGCTCCACGCTCTTTCTGGGGTGATGTAGTCTGCATTGCATGCAACCTGGTCAACCATATGATATTCTCGTGTTAGGAGAAAAGGCTCCTATTTCGATTGTAGTTCCTGAAAAGGACCTTTTCTCTCTAACATCCCACATCTTTAGTTCATTCGCATTTGTTCATCGTCTGACCCCTGGTCGTGACAAACTCTCTCCTAGAGCTGTCAATTTTGCTTTTGTGGGCTACATTCCAAACCTAGAAAGAGTACCAATGCTATGATCCGCTTAGCCGGAAGTATTATGTTTATACTAAAGTCACGTTCCTTGAGCATGTCATGTACTTTTCTCATGCAGGAGACATGATGACCCCGTCTGAGTTTAGCAAGGATGTTTACATACCACCTCCACCTATGCCACCATCAGCACTACCACGGCACCACCTCCTCTTCTCGTGGTTCCTCTAGACCACCACCTCCTCTCGTGGTTCTACTGCCACCAACTGTGGTTCCTCCTGTGGCTCGGACTTTACCTTATTTTTAAATTCATTGGTCGCCGACTGTACCCCATGCTCATGTGCCTTCATCATCCAGCATGTCCCAAGTAAATTCTTAACACTTCGTTTCTATTGCTGCCATTGATGATTTGTCTATATTGCAAGCCACTTTGCAGGTTGAGCATGTAGCACTTCAGGTTGCTACTTTACAGGATACAGATTGTCCATAGTAGATGAATTAACCCATTGCTTTTTGAAAGTAGAGTTGTACATGTGTTGCATATCCTTTTGTTTCCCACATTTCTTTGGAGCATTTTTAAGAGGATTTCAGGAGAATTGTGGTGGATTGTCAGCCATAGAGATCCCACACACATATCAGGAAGCTGTACAAGATAGTCAATGGCATCTTGATATATAAGGAGGAGATGGCAACGCTCCAATCTCATGGCACATGGACCTTGGTTACTACCCCAGCAAGGGCATCCGTAGTTGGCTACAAATAGGTCTTTATAGTAAAGCACCGAGCACATGGCAGTGTTGATCTCTACAAGGCTAGGCTTGTGGTCTGTGGATTCATCCAGACATATGGGGTGAACTATCATGACACATTCTCTCCAGTGGTCGTCATTTAACACTTCATATCCTTCTCTCAGTAGTGGTACGGTATTGGTTTCTTTCCAATTTGGATGTGAAGAATGCTTTTCTTTATGGTGACCAGCAAGAGGAAGTATATATGCAGCAACCACCAGGGTTCGATGTTGAAGGGGAGTATCACAAGATAGGCAGACTTCATAAGAATATTTATGGCCTTAAGCAAAATCCCTCGGCATGGTTCCAGAATCTCTCGAACTTAATAGAGAAGTAGGGCTTCATGAGATCGACTGCAGATCATTCACTTTTTTATAGAGGATACAGAGAGGTGTTGTTGTCATTTTGGTTTATGTTGATGACATCATTGTTATAGGAAATAAATTAAATGGTATTAGTGAGGCATTGTTGTAGGAGATATGATTTAGAAGGGCTTTATCTCTATCGCCCACGTCAGTTCAAGGAAACAGACAACGAATGTTTTCACCAAGGATCATTCCATAGATGGTGTTCCAAGCTGAGCATGATTGACATCTATGATCCATCTTAACGAGGAATTGTGAGAGTTATCTTAGTATTCTGTTGTCTATAAGGTTTCTCCTCTCTATATAAGAGAGCCCTATGGCCCCTTTCATAATTAAGTCATTATTTTATCTCCACAATGATCAAATGCTTTTCGGTTATCTCATGAATTGTAATTGGTATCTACCCCTTATGTACGTTTCTTGAACAATCTTAAGCAAATCCTCTAATGGATGATGAATAGCTACTTTTTATATCATATGTCTATATCTACTAATGGTTGTTCCCACCTAAAGCGCATATACTGGTATTTGTGAGGAAATAAAGTACACAGAGTATTCTCTTCGCATTCGCTCTACATCCCAATATATCAATATATGTTTGTGAATACAAGTATGGGATAAAAGTATAAAGTTTTGATAATACACTTGTTTACTACTATTTGCCTTATGATGGTATAGAGCAAATCCTGTGAAAAGAGAACATGAATCCAAATATAGTCGCAGAAGTTGACTGTAAGCTTGGTTTTTTACTTGTTTGTTATACCAATACACACTTTTTGAGTTAGCCTTGTCTATGCCCATTTTATACATGTATATTGGGCCACAATGAGCCTCTCCAAAATTATCAATTTATCTCTATAATATATATTGGTATAATGAACTTTAGCATGTGAGCTAAGGTGTATCTTCTTATTATGTATATGTTGAGTTTGAGCCTTGGTTCCTTCATTCATTTTTTGGTTGATTTGGCATGCTTAGCTCCTGATGTATGTGTCATCAATAAGTAATGGCATGATATCATCTAGCTCTTAGCCTAAGGGTTATTGCAGTGGAAAGAGGATCCTATTGGGGTGGCTCATTTCTAGGAAGTGAGTAAAACTTTAGTTCATATTGTAAATCGACTTTCCTATATAATAAGCAAGGAAGTAATGGCATTGTATTAAACTTCAGAAGCAGCATACTAAAAAGAATAGCATACAATCATCTTTCATGTCAACACTGAACAGTTAGAAAGTAAAAGCATTACATTGAACTCCAAAAAAAATACCATAAAGTCGTGTATTTGTGTGTGTATTATTTCAGTAAATGATTAACCATTATGTTAATCCATATAGCTAAACAACCATCAATGAGTAAAATGACAATTAAAAAAGAAATCAATATTATACCTTGTTTCCATCGTCAATAAAGTCAACAACATTGTGATTATTCATGATTATTTTATCGCCAACTGCTTTAGCTAATATTTCTTGTAAAGTCATGCGACTAACAACTCTTGTGACAGGAAGGCCTCGTTCTACTGCAGGGGTAAAAGTATCGAATTTGCAGTACCTACAATCCACAAAATGCAAAAGCAAATCTGAGGAACAATATGTTATTAAAAAGGCGTGCAATACAGGTTACTTAAGCAACTTAAACAAAATCTAGAATGTACAAATACACGTGACAATATACCATCTCTACTCACAAAGGCAGTGCAAATATTTTGCAAATAAAATATGCCTTCTATGTAAGAAAAATCAAGCTTTGTGTAAAATATACATAAGAATATACTCAAAGGTTATTGCGACCAAAATATACTCAATAGACAAGATGTGAAAAATCTACTTTTTTTACAATCAGGTTACTGTTGGTTACATGTAAAAATTATGACAGAGGCTTGGTACAATGACCGTATTGATTTTACCACCAAGTAAATTATTCTGAATAAAGAATGCCCTTCAGATTAGAAATAACCAAAGGGAAATGGTTCTGAATCATTCATCACAAGACCCTATAACTTTCAGACTCAACACATGCTGCATTAAGGAAACAATGGTGCAAAAGTGGTCCTGAGGCCACAAACAAAGATTGGGAAATAAAATCCCCTTAAAAACATTGTTTAGGGAAGGAAGATATTCGAAATTGAACACAAAAACTCACTTCATGCATTTACCGCATAAAATCACGGGTAAATTACAAAAGGGGTCCCAATTATGCCTCGATTCCCAATTAAGGGCCTCATTTTTCAATTGTAACAAATAAGGGACTGATCTTATGTATTTGTCTCAAATACATGACTTCATAAGCTTCAACGACCTTTATATAACGACGTTAAACCTTTAAGTAGAAAGTTCAAGCACTTATTTGTTACAATTGAAAAATGAAGGTCCTAATTGAGAATTGTGACATAGTTGAGGTTTTTTTTAATTTACCCTCAAATCAAATAAGATTAGGATATAAATTTCAACAATGGCAGTCTCAGATTTTAATATTACATTTTTTCCCACTGGTAACAAAAAATGAAATCCCTGGAAAAGAGTTTGTAGTGGAAATTTATATATGTTAAGCAATCTAATTTTTCTGCACAAGTTTTCTTTGAAAAGGAATGCATAACTGGTATCACAATACATAAACGGTCAGGCATCATAACGTCGTTTGATGCATAACCATCTTTGCTCCTTTATATTCACAGGAGGAAATGAATAACACGAGGGTAACTGATTTATATCATAAGTCCAATCTATGAATAGAGTTATCGTTTCTGCTATTTCAAAAAGAAATGCATCTAGCTTTTTGGTATAGTTAGACCAGGAGATCTTTGGATTTGACCCAATACAATTGCTTAAAGATATATGTCGAGCATAATCAGAACTGAAATGCTTAACCACCTTCTCATATTACATCCTAACAAGGGAAAAAATTTTCAGTGTTAACAACATCCCCACAATTTGAAAGAAGATCAACAAAGTAATTTTAAATATATATATATATATGTATATATGGATTTTTATCAGTTGTGCCCCTCCGAGATCTTACAATTTCAGTTATACCCCTCCCTTTTTGGGAATATCAGTTGTGCCCCCGTCTTCTTGCCGTTCTATCACTAGTGCCCCTCCGTTAGTTTAACCGTCAATGAGTTGACTTAACCATGATTTTTTTCAAACCATGGTGCAGTTAAGAGGGGTATAATTGTCCAGACTCTTTCTTCATCTTCTTCCTCCTCCATTGGTTCTTCTTCCTTTCTCTTCATATTTCCTCTCTCTTAGTTACACCTTCATGCATCCATCAAATCTCTAAAATTTTTGTATTTTCACAGATATATCACTTATTACGGATAAAATGGTGAATTTTATTGATTTTTTTTTGAGAATTTTCATGAATCAATTAGTCAAAAAATTTATCTTAGCTTAACAAATACCGAAAGTCCTCCAATTTCAGCCCCCTTGCTCCTCGTCCTCCATCGCACCTCCCCCTTCATCCTCTTCCTCTCCAGGTACGGGGGATAACCTGGGGGTGGCGGGAGCAGGGGGAGGGGGAGGCATGGGGGCGCGGGCGCGGGGGCAGGGGCTGGGGGTGACCTGGGAGCGAGGGGAGGAGGCAGGGCAGGGGGCGGCGGGAGCAGTGGGAGGGGGAGACGCATGGGCGCGAAGGCAGGGGGTGGCAGAAGCAAGGGGAAGGGGAGGCGTGGGGGCAGCGGGAGCAAGGGGAGGGGGAGGCGCAGGGGCACGGTGGGAGCAGGGAGAGGGGGAGGTGCAGGGGCACGAGGGCAGGGGCGACAAGGGGGCGAGGGGAGAAGGCGGGGCAGGAGGAGGCGCATGGGGAGGGGGAGGTGCGGGGGTGGTGGGAGGAGGGGAGGGGGGAGGCGCGGAGGCGCGGGGGTGGCAAGGGCAGGGGAGAAGCTCGTTGCAGGGGTTCCGACCTGGGGACGGGGGGTGGAGGCTGGGGCAGGGGGAGGCGCTCGGGTAGAGGGGAGGCGGCACGAGGGCGGGGAAAAGAGCTCGGGGCAGAGGGCGCACCTGGGGGCAGAGGAGGAGACGTATAGGAGCAAAAGGCTGGGGAGGAGGAAGAGAAGGGGAAGAAGAGGAAGAGGATGGGGAAAGAGGAAGAAAGGATGATAAAATGACCTTTTCAGTCTTTATTTTAAACTTAATTCCCATTACGTCTCGAAGTTAATATCCGTTTACATTGGGAATGAACGACAACTAACCGGAGGGACACAAGTGATAGAACGACAAGAAGTTCGGGGGCATAACTGATATTCCCAAAAAGGAAGGGGCAAAACTGAAATTGCAAGATCTCAGAGGGGCACAACTGATAAAAACCTTATATATATATATATCAATAAACATAATAGAGTACTTTATCCATTTAAAGATACAACATAGATAGGCTATGAGCATCATGGCTGAGTAACTCGAATGTTCACTTTTTTCCAAAAATGGATTAAGAAGCACGAGTATGCTTAGCCTTTAAGCATATATGACAAACTAAGTTCTCAGAATTTAAACCTCCAAATAAGAACGGAAATAACTCGTTAAGTGATAGTACTTTGAGATTTTTTCTCAGGTGACTAGGATGTGATCAATTGGTACTATTCTCTCGATTTCTACCAATAAGAATTGGCACATCTTTCAGCTCAATATGAAGAATGTCTTTCTGTACGGCGACCTCGAGGAAGGTCTACATAATGTAGTTACCAGATTACTCTGTCGATGGGGAACTTGTGTGCTAATTCTGTAAGGTTATTTATGGCATAAAGCAGAGTCTACGAGCATGGACCATGGTTTGACAAGATTACCATGGAGATCGCCTCTCTTGACTTCCACGTGATGACATATGATTACTCTGTGTTCGTTAGACGACAGACTACTGACATTGTGATACTGGCAGTTTATGTTGATGATATCGTGGTTATCGATGATGAGGATGAAGCAGGAATTCTAAAGATCAAGGCCTTCCTCCAGAAGGTATTTGTCACCAAGGACCTTAGTCAACTCAGATACTTCCTTGAGATTGAGATAATACGCATTGCATAAGTATTACACCTATTACAACATAAGTATTACATGGATATTCTTACAGAGGCTGGCTTATTTGGATGCAAACCATCTGGTATCCCAATGAAGTGGTAGAAACATGCTACATCCAATAATCCCGAGTTTGAGGGCAATACATGATATAGAATCTTAGTAGGCAAACTTATCAACCTTACTGTCACTAGGCCAGATATATTGCATATTGTGAGCAGAGCCAGCTGAGCCAACACAAGGAGAGATCTCTCTGCATGCATTGGCATGATATTCTTTTGATCCTTCAGTATCTGAAGGTGTTGATATGCCTCGAATCCTAACCATCTAACCGAGGTTGTAGAACTGTCGTATGCATCCCCTCATGATGTACCATAGCCCAATAAGACGAGGGTATTTGGATCCATTTCTTTTAGGATATGTTTGTGCAGGAGTAGTATATAAACTCCCGTAAGGTTAGGGATCTATGTATCCCACATATTCCTTTTTCTCCACATAACGAAAAATGAACATCGTCGCCCAAAAACGTAGCTCAATTACGGGTGAACCTTGTAAATCTGCGTATCTTCATGCTTGCATGATTGATCTTGTTCATGCATGCTCCCGCGATTCGTAACAGAAGGAATCTCCAGTGAGAGGCCTTTTCTATATGATCAATGACCATATTGATCCTATGTAGATGTCGATTATGCTAGTTTTCTTGAGGACACATGATCTACCGTAGGTTAAGCTATTTTTGTTGGTGGAAACCTTGTTACATCGTGGAGCAAGAAGCAAATTGTGGTTTCCTATATCGAGTACAGAGGTTGAATGTAGGTTGATGGCTCAAGCCACTTGTGTGATTACTTGGCTAGTCTCCTTTCTACAAGAGCTTAGACTTCATGTTACTACCCATGTACTCTTGGAATGTGACAATAAATATGTTACGTACAATGCCACCAGTCTCGTATTTCATGACTGGACTTAGCGCAATGAAGTTGATTGTCATTTCATTCAAGACAAAGTTCAAGGAGGGAAAATCACAACTCCCCATATCTCCACTGATTTTCAGCTTACAAATATATTCACAAAGGCCATGTTGAAGAACACATCTCTTGGTTGATTTCCAAGATGGGAACAATCGATATATACCTTCCAACTTGAGGGGGAGTGTTAAAGCTATTTGATTTTTATTATCTCTCTATTGAGTACAATAACTCTTTTGGGGCTACTTATGTAATTATCTCTTTTTATGCTCTAAGGTTTCACACTAAATAAGAAACCACATACCCTTTGAATAAAGTACTTCATTCATTATCAAAAGATGTATGTTATGTCCTCGATCTAAATCTTTAAATCTACAACAATGCATCACCCTCAATGATCTAACTCTTTAGATCAACAATCGTATGATATCAAGATGGTCACGTTACATAACCCTAGTTGTATAGAGGGGCCTTATCAGTGCTGATTTATTCATGTTTTATTTCAGAAAATGGAGTAAATAGAAATAATTGTTATTATATAATGGCTCGTCATGGGATCACATGTTTAACGGATACTGCCAACTCTAGTTCTACCTTTCACCTTTCCTATGTACCATAACTACAACGTTCCTTCTGATCTACTTAAGTTATTCTCAGTTTGTCACCTACAAGAATAAAATACTAATATACATCCTAATCATTGAATTTACCACCATCATGATTCCAATTGAGAATATTATAGTTGAGTCCCAATATGTAACTTATATCCTATATTAGCTTCATTTCTCTACACACTCTTCCACCGTGGATATGAATATATTTTCTAATTGAGCTACACCAAACCACCAATGTAGTAGAAGCTTCTCTAATCGCATGTATCCCATGTAGTGGCCATAGAAAAATGTGCATGGACGACAGTGTAGCAACTCCTGCTAGTTTTTCAGTATATCGAGACAACGCAAGGCATCGCTAAGTGGCTTGTGTGCAATGAGTTCTAAGTGTAACTATTGAAATCTAGAATAGCATAAGTGAATCAATAAACAGAGCAAGACAATAAAGAATGATAAACATGGAATACAAGATTTTACGTGGAACCCTGCTCCCTAAGGAGAGGGATGAAATCACGGAAGACGACCTCAAAGGGTCGTTTTTTTTAGTTTGTTTCTCAATGAGTACAGAGGGTGTGGAGCTCTTTATATAGTCCACAGACAGACAGAGTCCCACAGATAATAGATGTGTGAGACTAAACATGAGTGGGTTGTAATTGTATCCTGGAGAGATCATATTACCACTCTATTACATACTTCAACACTCTCCCTTAAGATGGAGTTGAGAAAGTTGCAGCTTGCAAAAAAAAGAAAAAGTATATAACACATCTTCACACAATACATCACAAGAAGAGTATATATCCATTGCTGCTAGAAGATCTCGCTCGAAGACAGGTCTGTGATTTTTAGGTCACCGGAACGTATCTCTAATTTGCATGTAAAGTCGCTGCGATACCAGGTCATCTGAATGTGTCCATGTCATGTCTGGAGAATAGTTGTGGTAGAAGAAGTCCATCGTGGAGTAGTAGTCGGGTAGTAAAAGAAGTATATGCCCTGATGAAAAAGTTGATGCTCGATGAAGACAGGTGATCTATAGAAATTTGGAGTGTAAGCCTTTCAGTCATGGACGGGTAGTAGAAGTCCTGAAAATACATCTCTGACTCCCCTTTCTCCCATACTTGATAGAATACATAGCATGGAACATCAAGTTGGGAGAAACAAATATTCAATTTTTGTGCTTTGTTTGCATAAAATATTTTTTTGTTTAGTTGTTCCTTCTTTTCGGCTATTTTCTTCTTCTTTATATATACATGTACGACCTTTTTTGTACATAGGCTCCTTTTATTCTTTTTTTTCTCAAGCCGTTCAATTCTAATTTTTTTCTCAGCTTTCATCTTTTTTTACTTCGAATCAGCCCACTTGGGCCCAAAAATATAGCATGCCCCTCCCCCTACCTTTATACGTTAAAGGGGCATCAGACCCCTTGTATGGCTCCCACGCCTAGGGTTCTCTGATGGAACCCTTTCTCATGAAGAGTCGTCGTTGGACTCAATGCATCACGTGCTGCATGTGCGAGAGAAGAGAAAAGAGGGGGAAGTGATGCCTTGCGACGGAGGATTGGCTATGGGATTGCTTGGAGTGTTGATAGAGATGTGATGGGGAGCGCCGTGGAAGTCCATGGAGATTGCGGCCATGGAAGTTTGTGGAAGTCCTCTGCTGGAAAAGATGTCGCTATGACATACATCCGTATGCACAGTCCATGGAAGTCTTTGAGAAAGCTTGCATGTGTGCGTTGAGGGAGAGAGGAGGCAGAGCCTGGAGATACGATGCGCTGGCACCTTCGTACGATGCTCGGAGTTGGCTTAGGGTTCAAGAACGATGGGCGGATCCCCAATTTTCTTGAGATAAGGGACCCTCACCTGATGATGCTTATCTTGGAGATGCGACGCTCCAGCATCTACTTGCAACAATGCTTAGAGATGACATGGACGATGTTGTGTCGAAGATGTTGATCTGGATAAAGGTAGACCATGCACATAGAATGAGCATCTCTCCAGATCTACAAGAACATCTCCAGATCTAAGTGGAGGTAGATTATGCATGGAGATGCGTGGTTGAATTTAGGGATGAACCAGTCGTATCAATAAAATGTTGAGAATTAGGTTCCATATCTCAAGGATGTGCTAGCAGGACCCGCTATCATGGCTTGGAGGGCGCCTGATTTTTATTGGAGATGCTTATCGCCATGCAAAAATTAGTATTTCTTCAGAAACCCTAGAACTTCTCGAACTTGAACGGATCATGAACAAACTAAATCTTCAAGAATAAAATAAGAACTCAAAACTAATCAACTGTTGAATCGAACTGCTCTGATAAAAAATCTTCAAAATAAGCCCTAAAATCGACCGCTATGATACCATGTTGAAATCTAGAATAGTGGAAGTGAATCGATAAACAGAGCAAGACAATAAAGAATGATAAACATGAAATACAGGACTTTACGTGGAATCCTATTCCTTAAGGAGCGAGATGAAACTACGAGAGAAGGCCTCAAAGGACTGTATGTTTCTATTATGTTTCTCAATGAGTAAGGGGGTGTGGAGCTCCTAGCCCCACAAACAGATCAAAGTCCCACAGATAGTAGATGTTGGACTAAACATGAGTGGGTGGTAATTGGATCTGGAAATATCCCATTACCACTCTATTACATATTCCAACAGTAACAGAAATCTACAACTTTACATTGATTAACGACTATCTAACACAACCTTCTCCTTTTCTCAAGTCTTAAGACCAACAATAGACAAGAAATATTTCGTTTTTAGAAAATATTCATGGATAAATGATTTTGGGCTACTCCTTAAACATTTAAATCAAACGGATGCAAGTACAATCATCAATTAGAACAAAAAACATTGAATATCACACCTCCTATTACTCTTAACACGAAATATCACCCATAAACCCACATGAATAAAAGAAGAGAGAAAAAAACATCCTTTTACTCTAACAATAGGTGAAAAGTCCCTGACACTTCACAAATCGACAGCCCTCAAAATCAAATTCTACAAAAGATCAGGAAATTGTCATCATAGAATGGAAGATGCTAGATTCTGTAACGTTGAAGGTTGAGATGGTAAAGTGTATATTGCTTAAAGATAACACCAATTTACTTCATCTGTAGATCCCGTAGGATTAAAAAATGACCCGAAAATTGCTCGATATTCTAGTACATCAGCAGACTTCTCACAATACTTGGAGAAGCATGTAGGACCTTAGCAACGGAAACATTAGCAATGGACAGTGAACTTTAAAAAAACAGTGTCATAGACTCGTAGCCAATGGACAGAGAAGAAAACTTCTCATCCACAACAGTGAAAAGAGCAGGAACGTTTTGAATAATTTTTTTACAGACGGATCAGTGATAGTGTAAGAGGAAAGCACCAAAGTCTAATATATTCAGAAGCATAATTACAAGCGGAAAGGGCATGTGCGAGAGTTTATCATCTCGCATCCACGGGATGCTATGAACTTCGAGGAGTCAAGATAGAAAAAAAAGTCAATATAGCAATAAGAGACTCCGAACGTTTTAAATTATTGATTCTGCTGAAAGCACCAATTGGAAATATAAGATCATCAATGGCATACAAAGTGCGAAAAAGAGAGCAGGTATGGAGTGGAAAGGTGCATAGATACGCAGTGTCCATGAATAAGGCGCACACACGCTGGAAGGCATGAGAGTGCAACACAGGACCACACGGAGGGGAACGACCGCATGACTTCTCCAAGGACGTTTCATGTTCTAGATACAAAACCGGTTCCTCTCTGTAAAATATATCAAAGAAACTAACCGACATGACCGCTGCAGCCAACAATTCACGGATTCCAGCACAAACCATATCCCAAGAAACGACGTGAATCAACCAAAGTTTCCCAAATCACCGACAAGAACAAGAAATAGAGGACACAGTAAAGTAAAAAGGAGCACAATACCATGTACCGGAGACTCCATCCACAAGGCCATTTATCCTGTCCCCGGTAACACACCCTGCCCTCATAATCTCGTCAGCAACCTCCATGTCAACGGCCTCCAGCGCCGCCAAAGCATTGCTCTGAATCTGAATGGGTCCTCTGTACTGCCCTTCTCCTCTGATGGCACTCAGGTCCCTCTCGAACACCTTCACATCGAACCCCTTCCTCTTCGCCGCAAGTGCAAAAACCAGACCGCCGATCCCACCCCCAGCTACAAGTATCCTCGGCTTCTTCTGGGTGCCTCGTGAGGGCCCCGAAGATTGATCCTCCGCATCAGAGACGGCGGTGACAGAGGCCCTTGTGCTTCTGGGTGCCCTCCTTTGCTTTGACCCACAAACCGGTAATCTGGTCCTGTGGATAATGAGTGTGGAATCTTCATTGGAGTGGGTTATGGGTAAGATTGGGGTGTGGGTTTTGGATAAGAAGGCTGGAGATGGGAGGAATGTGCTGTACAGTTGTGCCATGGCCAATGGAGCAGAGTTGCAGGAGCAGAAGGGGGAGGAGAACGAGAGACGTATGGATTGGAAGTTGGATACCCCGAAGTGATATACTTTGATGTACACTGAATTTAACAGAGACCTGATACGCTGATAACAGACTAAAATATATATATTAAAAAATGAAGGCTAGGTGTGATAGAGAAGGAGAATGTGTGATAGGCTAGGCTCAGATAATTAGCTTTTAAGGCATATCAATATGAAGAGGATCGTCTGCTCTTTAATTCTTTTTTATGATTTAGATTTTAAAATCCAATCTTATGCGTTCAATCTTAGATTAATTAATATTCTAAATATCCTCTAAATTTTTCTTAAATACGAGATTATTTGCTATTTTGTCTTAATGGTCTAACATTCGGTCAAGAACTAAGAAACTTAAACTCCATTTAAAAAGATCTGAATCTTAATCCATTAAGATAAAATAGCAAACAATCTCGGTTTAAGCGAAATTTGGAGGATATTTAGAACATTAATCTAAGATTCAATCGATAAGGTTGGATTCTGAAAGAATGGCAAATTGGTGGGGGCTCCGGCTCCCCCCCTCCCCCATAATCAATTGAACCTCATCCACAAATCCTTGTCATATCAAACCATTTTCTACAGTCCTGATTTCTATTTCTTTGATCTCTGATTCCAACCTCAGAGAGCATCTTCACGCCAAGCAGGGTCAACTATGTCCGCCCAGTCTTCTCCTAAATCACAAAAAAGAATTAGAGAGGATTACAACACCTATGTTGCAATCCTCTCTACAACAGAGGATCCTCTTCCATATCAATACTCCTATCATTTTTCTATTATGGAGTTAATGTTGCACTCCTATTTTTGAGGTTGTATCATTGTATTTTTGCAACCACTTCAAAACGGTCTTTCATTACACGAGTAAAAAAAGGGTATCTTTCACAGAAAAATAAAAACATAGAGTTCAAACACTACATGTGTATGAGCACATTTATTAGAATTTACTTGATTGAACTTTCATGCCAAAATCCAAAAACAAAACAAAAAATTAAGGTATAAGAGCATATCCAACATATCCGAGAATAAATAATAAGAGAACATGGTGTTTTATCTAAGTATCTCCTAAACTAACGCTTTTATACAATATCCTTTGTAAGCTTCGTATTAAGAAAAAGAAGGAAGAAGAGCTTGTCCAACATATAGTATTACCAAGTACTAAACTATAGAAAAGGGCATTTGTACACAAATAACCCTCTAAACTTAAGATTTTAAACATCTCTATTCTATCCTTTGCATGAACAAAAATATCCCCTATGATGTCCTTCATTCAAATTAGTGTGCCTTTTTAGCACATTGTTAATAACATCGTTAAATTCTAACTTTTTTAAATAAAAGATGATCAGTTTTTGCACATATGCCATTTTTATCTCTTCGTATCTTGCGCATGCCCTTCCTTGCCCCCATCTGTTATAACCGTGATGTCATCAGAGAATCTACTAGTCCTACTGCTCACTCAAGTGCCTCTACTACAAGCTCATTGAAACTTCTGCATCTTCCCCCATTCTTCGCTCGCATCTACAACTATCTCGCAAAAGCTCTAGCTAAACATCCTCTTCCATCATAGACTCCACTATGATCTCACTAGAATCTCTCTTCCCCCACCCCACCACCCACTTCCAGGGCATTAATGGGTTAGCCCTTCCCACCCCTTCTTATGTCACCTTCACGATGGGCTTGTGGAAATCCTTATTAGCATCACGTTGTGCTTGTCTGAGCCCTTCCACATAAACTCACAATTCATAGTCAATACTAGCTTATTGAAGCTTCCCTAACCATAGCTGATATGAGCTCGTCGGCACCTTCCAATCCATATGCATCATGACCTTATCGAATAAACTCCTTAATTTTAGAGTTTACAAGAGGCCCCTACTACCATATGAACTTGTTGGGCCTTCATAGTGCTTTCTTCATATTCGTTACCCCATGAATGTGGCAACCCTGTATTCCCTTCTATCTAATCCTTAGTTGTGACTCACAACTCTAGCAAGTGAACTTCGTATCCACGAGTTGTCATTGGTGAACGCTTGATACCCGTGCGTTGTTGACTTATTCGAGGAGCCTAAGTAAAGATATGTGTAAGGAGATCTACAGTTAAGAGATGTGTTGGAGGATGGGAAGGGGAGATTTGTTTCTGAAAGAGAAAGAACTTATAATAAAAAAGGTGTTCCATTTTTTACTAGAAAGCATTAGATTTGACGTTATTAGAGGGTTATCTTGTAAATATGAAGTTTTCAAGATTAATTATGTAATATTCTAAGATCCAAGTATATCTATATTCATGTAAAAACCTCAATGGATTAAACTATGAATGATAAATAATAAATAAGTGATGATAATCCATCCTTCGTTCTTGTGGGATTGAGTTGAGTGATAATGAAAAAACAAATACTGCAAAGACAGTGTTACAACGGATACTGTGATCATCTCATTCAAGGATATATATAATTACATTAATCCTCTAGATAAATGGCTCTCATGGAATATCCGAACATGACATAGGTGAAGAAGAGGCTGAAGTCCCCCATCCTAATGGCGTCGTCTGATTTTTTTACACCATCAAAAACCGTGTAAAAAGGAAGAAAATAGTCAAGCCGGGGGACGTTGTCCACACAGATTTATTCTGATAAATAAATTTCTTGTTGAAAAGTGTGGTGGAAGTGGAGGGACGAAGGTGGTTTGTGGTGATTGGGGGATGTGGGGCTGCAGGGATTGGGAGCCAGTCCCTGGGCTTCCATTGGTCACCTCGATACTGCACCATGATCCTATCTGAGCCGGACAGCAACCACTAAGGATGGGATATTTTTCCTCTTCAGAACACAGAATTTAAGACTTACGTGGACGCGGCCGAGTGCATCAGCTTGCAATTTAAGACAGCGGTTTCGCCACGTGGGTACTGCCAAACCCGTGTGTAGGAATTCCTTGGTTCTTATTAAAATAGGAAACTGGACCACAAAAAGGACAGTAGGTTCAAAGAATCTCTAGAGAGAGTGGTATATGCGATTTCGTGTTTGCCTTTTCTGATTGTAAGGATAAAAAAGGAACTTAAGGTTAGGGTGGCTGTTGACTGTTGAGTCGCGGCTCGATGAGCTAGGTTCGGGTTCGGTTCGATAATGGTTCGTGAGCTTGGCTCATTAGGCTATCGAGCCGAGCTCGAGCTAGATTTTTGGGTTCGATAGCTTAACGAGCCGAGTCCGAGCCAAGCCTTGCTCGGCTTGATAACTCAATAAGGGGCTCGATAAGGAATACATTTATATAAATTCTATTGTGTTTATATGGTGTAACGACAATGTTGAGTAGACTATGTTGTAGTCTTGTGGACTTAAAATTTCTACAATTTATCTATGTTAATCTAGGTTATAATTAAATTGTTATTATTATTTTCCTTTTTATTAGCAAATAGAATGTTACAATATATATTATAATTTAACTTTTGTATATAACTCGGATAGTGACCGATAAGGAAGCGAGTCTTCAAAGAAGAGGTTGCGAGTTCGAACCCAGGTATCAACATTTTTCCACCAAAAAATGCATATTTTCCTGAAAGAGTCATACCAGGCTCGAGCCTAAACCAAGCTTGATAAGAAGCTTAAGCTCGATAACGAGCTCGACTCGAGACTTATCGATCCCGAGCCAGCTCGAATGGGCTCGAACGAGCTCGAGCCCGAGACGGGGCTTGGCTCAGCTCGTTAGGCTCAATAGCCAGCCCTACTTACGGGTATGTTAGCTGAAAAGCAATGTAATTTTTTACTTCAGTTCTTAGTACTTCCTCATTTATAGTTTTTTTAAATTTTTTTCAAGAAGATTCAATTTCGAGAGATGAAATCAAGAGCTTGAGATCATATTGATATCATACTTGCATGGAGAACTTCAGTAAGAAGAATATATCAAAGTTTGTGAGAAGCAACACATCTCATCATCACGCCTGTGAGAAGAGAGTCCATATATCGGACTTCGTTCAGGAGGTCTTATACTTTAGAGACTCATGCTTTGAGGTAACACTTATATCTTCCTAATATTCATTAGAATATAAGAAACCATGCTATGTTTTACATGTATGTTCTCACTTGAGTTTATTCCACTAACTTAATCATATTTGAGTTAATTTAGCCGATTGTTATAAACATATACAATTAATAATCTAAATGCATATATATAACCAAATATAATAAACATATATTTAAAACTGAACAAAGGTTGTATATACTGCTCTATCTCTCCATTTTCTCCCATGCTCCCAATCATGGCATCTAACAAAAAAATATTCTGATTTGGGAAAATGTTGACGAATGATTCAGTGTATCAATGAACAATTGACCAACAGATGAATTATTTATTGGTTTTAACGCTTCATAGTAAAGCATTATTTTCACAAATGTGCGGTCATCGGAGATACACGATCTTCAAAGCCTCGTGTGCTTTCCCAGCTGGAAGACGACAAATACTCCCCACCCTCCTTCTGCCCAGTAGTAGATCTAGGATTTTGGAATAGGGAGGGCACTAGTATGGTCACGAAGAAGTTGATCGAGGAACAAGACGAGAATAAGCATTAAATCAAAATTAAGCACAATTATAATTAGAATATGACAATAATGGAAGAAGAAATGAATTGAGGTGAAAACAACTAATGGAACTTGATCTCTCATAATTCTTCTTAGAAAGTACAAACTACTTAATAGTCATCATTTCAATGCTAGTAGCATTACGGATATATTTAATCAAGAAAGAATCATATTGGTTGTATATATATATAGCAATTTCTTTCAGAAAAATAAAATATAAAATAATGTTTTTTGAAATATAAAGAAATATCGTTGAGCATAACAAATAACCATTGATTTCATCTTAATCATATAAAATTTGTATGTGATATCTTGGTAGTTATATTCTTAGAACATTATTACTTTAAATAATGTTACAAATCATTCATGAAGTTGGTTTACTTAATTGTAAATGGTATATGGAAATAATATAATATAATATATATAGGACAATTAAATCTTACACTATGCTATTGCATTTTTTATCATCTATAAACCTCTTTACTATAAATATGCATAAACGTTATTGGTATTTAATGTGATACAATGCATAAAATTTAATTATAAAGAATTTTTAAAATACATAATAGATAAGAATGGGCATGGGCTAGGTCTTGAAGGGATCATGCCCAAGCCCATCTAAAAATTCATGCCTTGGGTTGAGCCCTGGCTCATAATTTTTTTTGTGATCCAACCCAAGCCAAGCCATAGCCCAATTCTTTTGGATGGGTCTTGGGCTGGGCCGACCCATCTCCAACTGAAGTAAATGCGAGGTCGAATTTCTATGCCACAATCGTGCTACCCTGATAAAGCTTAGTAAATTTCAAGTGGCTTTGAAACTTCAGTTGTTTACTGTAAAATAGACAAACAATACACTACAAGAAACTGTAGATAATACAAGCACGAATGTAGTCCCATTCTACTCGCATTATGGTCGTATTTGTGGTCATTTTTGCTATATTCGACTACATGTCATCACAAGTGTTGTGGTCAAGTGTGCAGGGCGACAAGGTGTGGTTACGACTACATTATGATCGTACTGTCGTACCATGCAAGCACTGTGGTCTTCCTTGCTCATAATTGTTGCTAGAAATATATTAAAAATGCATAGAATACAACCACATATGGGACTACATGTAGTCATATAATCTGATTCTAGAAAAAAAATCAGTGCATGTAGGTTCAATTTCGTCGATTATTTCCATCTTCCCTCTTATTACCAATACTAGTAGAAGCATATAAAAATCGTACATATATAATAAGGCATTAATTCCATAGAATCCACATTCATAATCAAGCATGAACTTATATCTTGAGCAAGATTTTTCAATGGGAATTAAGAAGATAATGTAAATGATGTGTCGTTGTAACAAAAAATCCTGTAACAAACTATTATGATTTACTTTTATTTAACATGGTGTATATTCCGGGGTTGAACTCAATGAGACTATAAATAAATGGTGGTGGTTAATTATTTGTAACTAATGTGGGTTTTTAATTTCTTTTTCTTTCTAATTTTTTTATCTTTTATTATTATTTTTATTGTTTCTTAATAAATGGTGTATGCATTTTAGACTAGTTTTTTTGTTCTATTTCTAATTTTTAATTGATTTTTAATTTTGGAATTTTGTATGCATTTTTAATTTTTAAATAATTTATGAATAAGGTATATATAAAAATTAAATAGTTAATTTTTAAATTTTTAAAATACATGAAATAAAACCAAAACTAAGAAAATGAAATGTTTTTGTGTTTTGAAAATTTTTAATATTTTTAATATTTTTATGATATTTTTATATTTTTTGGATTTTAAATTTATTTAAAGTTGACAACAATTTACAAATGAAAATAAGCTATTGATTTTGTGGGTTTTAAAGTAGAAATAAAATCAAACAAACTAGAATTTAATTTTGTATAAAATAATTTTTATTAAGGTTCAAAACAAGTCCATGAACATATTTTTTTGATGCTTTTATATGATTTTTATATATTTTTGCAAATACTCAAAATTATGATTTTTCTGTTTGTATTTTTGTTTGATTTTTATATATGTTATAAAATACAGTAAAACTAAGTTACATTAATTTTCTAGGATGTATATATGATGTGTTTTTATATTTTTTATAATAGAAAAAAAGGAATTTTTCAAAACCAATATTAACGGAGTTAGAATTGATTATTAGGAGATTAACATATTTTTTTGAATTTTTGGATAATAGAAACTAATTATTCTAAGTAATATAAAGAACAAAAGAAAATGAATCAATTAATAGACCTATTTGCAATTAATAGAAATTACATAAGCAAATATTAACTAAAGAAATCAGATCAGGGCTAATGTTGCAAAATAACCCAAACACGCGCTCATCAATGGTGCAAGGGCATTTATGCAATTAAATTAGAGCGTTAGAGCGTTTATTAGCAAATGTTAAAGTTCAAGGGCACAAGATGTAAATAACCAAACAAAACAAATCATATGGGTCCGTTTGGTTGTTAGGGTACACTGGGATACCCTGGCATACCCCTAGCTCAAACCCTGCATTCCTGGATTGGGATTGCTTATATTGACCCTACAATTACTTTGGTATATTATTTTTAACCATGTTCAAATAAACTTATTAACATAAAAAATATATTATAATCATTAAAAAAAAGTTAATATACCACATAATAAATGTCACATCACATCACAATTATCATTCAACCCTCTCAACCCTCCAAACAACTACTATTCAAAGGAGGATACCCCAATCCACCCCAACCCAGCCACATAACAAAACTAAAAAGAACAGATCTGCAATTATTTCAGCATCTTATTCACAGACGAATGACATTTATGTAATTTATAAAATGAACGTGTAAAATGATACAGTTTCACCAAGGCACATGTGATAGGCACGTGCATAGATGAGGCGACGAGCGGCTACCTTTGGATCTGATCGCATGGCTGACAATTGGGAACAAACGGACGGGAGAGATTGAATATGGGTGCCTTCTCCTTCGATCGAGCGGTATCTACTGCTCAGGAAGAACTCGGAAGAGGGGCATCTGATGCAAACTTCAGTGCTTTGGATCTCGGTCGATAAGGCTTGGATCTTTGCTACGATGGGTCTGATCGACTCCTGCTAATTTTTCGCTTTGATTTATGATTATAAGGAGTCCAAGAGATCTACAGATGCTGCCACCTGATGCTTGTTTCTCATTTGCCTGATCGTGCTCCAGATATCGCCTCCACACCTTAAAGAACCTGTATGTTATTTGAGGGCTCGAAGAAGACGCTCCGACCGAATTTTATTCAACAAAAATGAAGGGAAACGTATGGGGATCTCCAGTGATTGGGGATCTCATGTGGAAGTGAAGGACGGAGATCAGACTCAGATCGAAGGATATGAGGTGATTGGGTTGCGGATCGAGGAATGGATAAACGGACAATGATCAGAAATGAGTGTGCGCTCAGATCGTGTCGATTTGAAGGTAAAGGACCTCCGATGATGCAGATTGGAGGGTAGATTAGGTCTACTGCTACAGATCTAATAAATCGAACGAAATTGCAATGCGATTGAAACATAAGCTAAAGTAAATTACTTGACTATAAAAGGGGAATGAAATGGGAATAATCTGGGTTGGTTATCGCCTCAACAAGAAGCCTGGAAGCTTCAATCGGCAGAGCTCCGATGAATCTTGTCGTCAAATGTCGGATCGCCCTTCTTCTCCTATCTCACATCCCACTCAATGGGAGTCGATTCCTGACACAAATCAACTACTCCAGATGCTCAAGATCGGGGGGAATTAGCGTCGAAGATGGATCAACGGGGCCTGCGAACCTGGAGCAACTTAAATAAGCGAAGAGGAGAGGCAAAATTCAAACGAGGGAAGGTGCATAAACCGAGGTAATTTGGGGGGAAAATACTTGGGTGTGGATCTAGGATCCATGCTTGCTAATCGGGCAAAGAAAACGGGTTGAGAGGATTTGTGGATCGGATGAGAAAAATATGAGAAAAGGGTGGGTCAGTTGTTTGAATCGGGTGAAAGAGGGAGAAGGGGTAGTTGACCCAATCAGGTCAACGAACCTGGGTTCGACCAATGAGAGGCTGGCTTGAATAAAAAATAGAAAAAGATTAAAAAGAATAAAATAAATCAATATATATACAAATAAATATAAAATGATCTTAAATTTAAAAGTTAATAAAAATATTTCTAAATCAATAAAGTATTTTTTTATGTTTTTTAATAAACTAAATAGATTAATTTATATAGTTAGATAATTAAATTACATGTATTTACAAGTATAAATTACATATATACAATGTATATTTATTTTTATTTTTTATTTTTACCAATATACATGTTATTATATTTTGTTTATTTAAATAATAATTTAGGGTCAATAAATAGAATTTTATTTTATTTTTATGATTTTTTACTGGTATAAATAAATAATGATATGTACAATATATGTATATTATACCCATAGAATCAAAACAACTATTTATTTTAGTTACTTTTTTCAACTTTTCTAGATTTTATTTTTATTTTAAATAAATATAGTAAATTGTTCACAAAACATCTAAAATATAATATGTATAAATATAGAAAGAATAAAAATAGATACCAATACCACACATGTATATAGGTACAATGACACTAAAAAACCAACTTTCGCATCTTAACTTCAAAATTTATGAAATCACTTTCATTTTAAAGATTATTTTATTTTAAACGTAATAAAAGTGATTCAATCTATTTTGAGTTCATATGGAAAAGATATTAAGCTTTCAACTTTGGTTATACATCTTTTTTCTAAGGGTATGTTTGGATAGAGGGTTATATGGGGGTGGGTAACCTGTTTATGTGCTTTGCTGTTTTGATAGAGGGGTTTGGGGTTGAGAGAATTTGTTGTGATGTGATTGGATTGAGGTTTAGAAAAGTGAATAGTTATTGTGATGTGATTATATTGAAGTTTAGAAAAGTGAATAATTATTGTGATGTGATTGTATTGAAGTTTGGAAAAATGTGTAGAAGTTGAATTTTTTTAGATGATAAGATGTTATACTATATTATTTTTTTGTTAGAATGGATGAAAGAGAAATGAGTTGTTTGATGTATTAAATAAGAGAGGAAAACCTCTCAAAAAGAGAGGGTAACCCTCAACCCAATTGCATCTAAGTATCATATCTCTTACTTTATAAATGATTTATTTTTGTAAATATTTTTATTATTTAAAACACATTTTTATGAACGAATTTCATGAAGAAAATTTTTTATTTAAGTTTGGTTTAATGATCAATAAAATAGTACAAGATATACATATAAACAATATGATGAATATGTACATTGTGAATTTATATTTATGTTATTTTTATAGGTTAATGATTCTATCTCTCTCTACCTTATTCCTTATTGATTAGGTTAAAATACTAAAGAAAACCATTAGAATACATTCAAATAAATGATGTATTAAAATACATAGGTATATAGTACCTATAAAGTATATATACAATTATTTATGTGTCCAAATAAAATCTTAATAAATAAATAAAAATATATTAGTGTATATTTAATTATATTGTACATCAATAAATTTGAAAATATTGTAATAAATATTAAATTTCAAAATAAAAATAAAATACATAAAATAAAAGGTATACAAACATATATTTACACTTATAAAAATTAACCTATAATAAATAAATCAAAAAATAAATAAAAATCACATAAAAATAGTACATAAATAAGAAACAATTTTCTTGTTTTTAGATTTATTTAATAAAATTTATTTTCTATTTTATTTTTACTTTTCTTTTTATTTTTATATGGTTTTGTCCTCTAGTGGTCGACATGGACCAATGAGGCGGTGACGTTCGTTGACCTAGGCCAAATGTAACATCCGGTTTCCAACTAAACCCAAACTCAAGCCGATTAGTATCCGATTAACCCAATAAAGTTATCTGACAACATTAGATAACCTAAATCGACCAATTGATTACGAATCAAAAGTCGTTCGGGAGAAACTGACCAAAAATCGGTCACTTTGTAATGCGCGTCGGGAAAAGCCGCGACGCAAATTTGGAAACCTCAAAACGAACGGAGACCGTCACGAGATCCGATTCGACGAAACAAGACCAACGGAATCGACCGTTCGTCAATCGGAAGTCGTTTGATATTTTAAAACCCCAAAATTTAACCCCAAACCAAAACCGTATCTCGAAAAATTTCGGGTATCCAAACCCGATCGAAAGTATGTCAATATTATACTCATATTGATCGTCATTTTGAGACAATCAATCCGGCATATTGTGCGTCGAAATCAGAAACTCGAGATGAGAATACGGCCCATTTTAAAATATGTCAAATGATGAGAGTTTTAAAATAATATAATAATAAAACAAAACGAAAATTCAATGTTATGCTGCTACAGTGTTACTGTGTTGTTCAGTTGTAAAAAAATGAGTTATTATGTAATTTATTCACACTATGCTCGGTTATAGTATATATATAAATAAATATAAAGATTTTTTAGTAGCAGACAGCTACTATTTTCCAGCAAACTTCAGCCGTAAGTTTTGCCTTCTTCACAGCCATTTGGGTTTCTCTCTTCAGACCACTTGGCCAACTCCCTCCACTTGTTGTAACGGCCTGGTGGTTTTTTAAAACAAAATTTTAAAATCCATTATCTTGGATTTAATGGGGTTTAATTAATATATTAAATCCTCTTATTTTCATCTTTAAAACCACAAGGGTCCCCATGCCCTCACGTCACTTGGTTTTGAGAGAGTTAGAGAGAGAGAGAGAGGAAGGTTATCTTACCGGCGGCCATCTTCGTCGTAGAAGAAGGCGGCGTCGAATCCGAAGAGGAAGAGAACACGGATTCATGACGAAAGAAGGCGCGAAGATCTCGACGAGTAGAGTTAAGCGTTGGATTCGAGGTATGTATCGGCTTTAGGTTTTCGATTTCTAAACGTATGTATCGGTCTAGGTTTTCGTATAAATGTTGTTTTTGTTAAAATAGATCTCTCGTATGTGTAGGTTAGGATTACGATCTATAATCGTATGTATCGGTATAGAATTCATATGAACAATGATCACTTCCGAAACAGATTTATAAATATATGTATCAATGCAAGATTTCACGTATCAATAAAAGTCATATTCGAATCATGATTTCTAGATGTATGTGTTGGTATTCTGAAATACGACCACACTTGGATTTTTAAGTTAGTACATATGTATCCGTGTTTAAATTAGAATGGACTTTCACTTGTATGCGTCGGATATTAGGATCTATATAATTGTCAAGGTATAATATGTCAAGACTTTATTGTATATTATTAACGTATGCTATTGAATCTTAAGGTAGGGGTTAAGGCTTTTAATTTTTTTTCACTTGTAATCCATGGATTAAGAAAATATAGTTATACGAACCAATTATGAGATCTTGATGGGATTTCTATTTTCACGTCTCTTGTTAATATGTACGGCTGGCAATGATATGGACGCAGTTAACTTTCTAAACAATTATCCTTTCTTTAATTCATATATTTAGGTAGCCGGAATTCTAAGTTATTAATTCAAAGCAATTATATTAAATCCTCTCTCCTAATGTGTGTTGTATAATTATTTGTACCTGGTCTGTTTTAAAGAATTTATTTGATTAAATAGATGAATAAGGTGCATAATTATAGACACATGCAAACAACATATTATGTACAGAAATGACATCACAACTCTTACTGTTGGTAACTCGTCACTAATTGTGTATGAAGGCTTATTACATACTGCGTTAATTAAGACTAATTACAGCCTTAAGTGAAAAACAAACGTGGAAGATAATCCCCAATTGACTTATTATCTATAAATAATACAAGTATCTAACTAAATTGCGTGCCCGTGGTATACTTTGTATCCATAATTCCTACGGTAAAAGATGTGATGGTTACACTCACCGGATAACTAACAAAAAGGGTGAAATGAATTATTATGATGTTTAAGATAAATCATACTCCAACGTGATCTATAATGTCAAAAGAGAATAATTTTGATAACCTTAAACAAGAATTTAAGGCACAGACTCACAAGGAGTCACATGGTCGACCGCAAAGGGTCGTATTAGCCGCAAGGGGCAGCGCCGCAAGGGGCGTATGGTTGCAAGGAACCATAGATGCAAAAGCTAAGTCCTCTACAGTTGTAGCTACACTGTCATGTCATGCCATGGACCGCAAGTGCCAGCGGTTAAAAACGTATAAAAGATACGTAAATGAATGTTGTGCAAGAAAATGGTTTATAAGGAAAAACCATCATGAAAAATGCAAGGAATGGTTTGATAAGAGAATGAACCATCACATGTTATAATAAAATTGGTTTAAGAAAGTTAAACCATCAAAGTCATGGGGGCTAATATGTAAAGTAGTTTATATGTTTTATAGTATGTAAATTGCTTAGTATTTTTATGAATTATGCCCACAAGTAGAAATAAAGGTTTGCCATGCCTAATTATGTAATTTACCTACTTTACATGTGTAATCATGTTTATGAAAGAAGCCAAGCTAAACATGATAGGGATCGAACTTAGACATGCATGGGAATTATCTAGGCACGAAATGGTGTGTACACATGAAAATCCAAGTATATATATGTTTTATAACGGATCAAGGACCGTTAGAATACCCATGCATGGACCCCGATACATACTGGGCATTAGGCTCATATAAATTATGTTTGTTAATTTCAGGTGAAGAACATGGTTAATTGCATTTTCTGGATTGTGCTTCGGACTCACTGAGATTCCTGACGTGGTACGATTTAGCGAGTAAAGATCTAGTGGATATCTGTATGCCCACAGGAACCATCGAGTTGTTATTTTTCTTAAATTCTAGATTAGTTTTTTTTATTTCTCAGTTTAGAGTTGTAATAATGGAACTCTAGTTGGAGACATTTTATGGAATTGATATTTATCTTTGCTCATTATGTGCCATTTGTTGATATTTTGGTAATGGGTCGGTCGTGCGATCAACTATCGCATGCTTCCGCCGATTGTCACGATCCGTTCCGTTACAAATGGTATCAGAGCTAGAGTTCCTCTGGGTATAGGATATCCACACTTCTTAGCGATCTAAGATTTATAGATAGAGAGATTTAGTATCACAACTCATTGACCTTTGTCAATTTTGAATCAGATGGCTCCTCGACGTGCTATTGAAGCCATTGCAGACCGTGACTCGTCGACGAGCCAAGAGGCCGTCATGGGTATGCAGAGGCAGATGCTGGAGTTAATGACACTAATGACTCAGCAACAGAAGAGTCAGGCGTCCAACTCGGGTGGACTGACTCTAAAGACCTTCATCCAGCACGATCCACCCACCTTCAAGGG
The DNA here is from genome assembly GCA_037367405.1 of Ottelia alismoides. Classification (NCBI taxonomy): domain Eukaryota; kingdom Viridiplantae; phylum Streptophyta; class Magnoliopsida; order Alismatales; family Hydrocharitaceae; genus Ottelia; species Ottelia alismoides. Next base: position 89,335 of record JAZKJV010007308.1, read on the forward strand.
TAAGCATGAGCCGGAAAAAGCCGAACATTGGCTAAGAGAGATGGAGCTGACTTTTGAGGCAACAGATTGTCCTGAGGAAAAAAAGTGATCTTTGGGACATTTCGTCTGCGGGACAATGCAAAGGAGTGGTGGACTTCATGCAAGGGAATCCACTTTTCGGAGACTCCAGTCATTAAGTGGGATGATTTTGTTGAGCACTTCACTGAGCGTTACATCCCTGAGCATGCTAAGGATGCTAAGCGTCAAGAGTTTATAGATCTCCGGCAGGGAAATATGACAGTCGAAGAATATGCAGCGAAATTCCAAGAATTGGAGAAGTATGGCAAGGGTATTTGTGCCAATGAAAAGCAACGTGCCAGAAAGTTTATAGAAGGCCTGAATGCGGGACTAAGCATGAAAGTGCTGACTAGAGGTCCCACGACCTTATCTGAGGCGGTTGCAGCAGCAGTGGAGATTGATGCAGCATACCGGAGGATACAGCAAGTGAATCCTCGGAAGCGCCCTCACAAGCCGAACTTCAACGACAAGAGGCGTCACACTACAACGAATGTCAAGAAGACAAAGACTGATGATGCACCAGCAACCAGAAAGTACACATTTGAGGTGTGCCCGCATTGTGGCAGAAGGCATCCAGGAGAATGCTACAAGCTAACCATTACTTGCTATAAGTGCGGAGAAAAGGGTCACTTCATGAAAGATTGCAAGAAAGATGTCAAGGATCAAAAGAAGCCCTTCGAGCAGAAAAAGAAAGTTGCAGGAAGAGTCTTTGCTATCACTCCTGAGGATGCAGAAGATGCCAACACGACGGTGGAAGGTACTCTACTAATTGAAAACCATTTATGTCATGTTCTTTTTGATTCTGGTACCACGCATTCCTTTACCTCGAATGCTTTTGCGAGAAAGTTAAGTTTAGAAGCTGTTGAGCTTCCTTATGCACTTACAGTTTCTTCACCAATGGGTGATATCATTGCCACGGGTATGTACTTAAAGGACGTACCTATGTTGATAAAAGAAGACACCCTCACTGCCAATTTAATATTATTACCCATCACAACCTATGATGCCATCTTGGGAATGGATTGGTTATGGGAGCATTATGCAGCGGTCTATTGTCGAGAAAAGAAGGTGATCCTGAGTAGACCAAATACTGAGGAGATAGTTATTCGGGGCACCTGTAAGGGTGGAAGATTGATTATCTCATCCTTGCAAGCAAGCCGATTACTAGCTGAGGGTTGCATCGCATTCCTCTCTAGTATAATTAACACTGAATCATCTCATACACGTCTTGAAGATTTAGATGTGGTCAGAGATTTTGCCGATGTCTTCCCAGACGATCTTCCTGGACTACCTCCTCATAGAGAGGTTGATTTCTCAATTGATGTGATCCCAGGGACGGCTCCGATTTCCAAAGCTCCGTATAGAATGGCACCTGCAGAACTTGAGGAGCTAAAGAAGCAGTTACAAGAACAACTGGATAAGGGATTTTTACGTCCCAGTGTTTCTCCATGGGGAGCACCCGTTCTTTTTGTGAAAAAGAAAGATGGGTCTCTTAGACTCTGCATTGATTATCGAGGTCTAAACAAAGTGACCGTGAAGAATAGATACCCGTTACCTCGCATTGATGACTTATTCGATCAATTGCAGGGAGCCAAATTTTTCTCAAAAATTGATCTGCGCACGGGTTATCATCAACTCCGAATAAAAGAGGAGGATATACCAAAAACAACTTTTAGGACCAGGTATGGTCATTATGAATTCTTGATCATACCATTTGGTCTTACTAACGCTCCTGCAGCTTTTATGGAGCTAATGAATAGGGTATTCCGAGAATACCTTGATAAATTTGTCATTGTATTTGTGGATGATATACTGATATATTCATCCGATCCGAAGCAGCATCGAGTACATTTACAGATTGTATTCGAAACTCTAAGGCAACACCAGCTTTATGCAAAATTCTCCAAATGTGATTTTTGGCTGAATAGAGTGGCATTCCTTGGTCATGTGGTATCTAAAGATGGCATTGAGGTAGATCCAACCAAGGTAGAAGCTGTGATGAATTGGAGGCAACCCAAGAATGTTTCTGTGATCCGTAGTTTTCTTAGCTTGGCTGGTTATTATCGGCGATTTATTCAGAATTTCTCCAGGATATCGCTACCATTAACAAAGCTCACTTGAAAGGATGTGAAGTTTGTATGGTCTGAAAAATGTGAGCAGAGCTTTCAAGAATTGAAGCAGAAATTGACTACAACCCCAATCTTGGCCCTACCGTCGGGTAGTGGAGGTTTTGTTGTATACACAGATGCATCAGGCACTGGACTCGGGTGTGTTCTCATGCAAAATGAGAAAGTCATTGCCTATGCCTCACGACAGCTAAAACCGCAAGAGAGGAACTACCCAACTCATGATTTAGAGTTAGCAGCGGTAGTCTTTGCTCTTAAAATTTGGCGGCATTACCTTTACGGTGAACAATTTGAGGTGCTCAGTGATCATAAGAGCCTCAAATACATTTTCTCTCAGAAGGAACTTAATTTGCGGCAGCGACGCTGGCTAGAGTTCCTAAAAGATTATGACTTTGCCATCAATTATCATCCAGGAAAAGCAAATGTCGTAGCGGATGCATTGAGTAGAAAATGGGAAGGTAAACTGGCTAGTTTAAAACTTAATGGAAGATGATGAAGGATTTTGAAGATTGGAAGCCTTTCTTGAGTTGATCAAGAAAGATATCATTTGCGGCGCTCCACATTCAACCAGAGATAATTGGGAAGATCTTGACTGCACAAAAAGTAGATGTTGATCTTCCTAAATATATAGAAGCATCTAAAAAGAAAGGTTCTGATTTCACCATCGGAACAGATGGAGCTATACGGTACCGCAACAGACTATGGATTCCAAGTGATATTGAGTTGAGGCAGGAGATTCTGGACGAAGCACATAGATCGATGTACACTATTCATCCAGGTACAACAAAAATGTACAAGGATCTGCAACGGAACTTTTGGTGGCCAAAGATGGAGAATGACATCGCAAAATTTGTTGTTAGATGCTTGGTATGTCAGCAGATCAAGATTGAACATCAGCGTCCAGCAGGACCTGTTCAACCTTTGGAGATACCTGAATGGAAGTGGGAGCACATAACGATGGACTTTGTCACCGGTCTACCCAAGACCACAAAACATCGTTATGACACCATATGGGTGATTGTTGACCGATTAACCAAATCGGCACACTTCCTACCTATCCGCTAGGATCAGTCGACAGATAGTCTAGCTGAATTATATGTGAATGAAATCGTCAGCCTTCATGGTGTTCCTGCATCAATTGTATCTGATCGGGATACACGATTTACATCTCGTTTATGGAAGAGTTTTCAGGATGCTATGGGCACTCAATTGAAGTTCAACACTTTATTTCATCCGCAGACTGATGGTCAGTCCGAAAGGACCATCCAGACTCTAGAGGATATGTTGAGAGCATGTGCTCTAGATTTTGTGGGCAGCTGGGATAGACACCTTCCATTAGTGGAGTTCGCTTACAATAATAGTTATCATTCGAGCATCAAGATGGCACCCTATGAAGCATTGTATGGGAGACCTTGCAAATCACCTTCATGCTGGAGTGATGTTGGCGAGAAGCACATCCTAGGACCGGAACTTGTTCAGACAAGTAAGAAGGGTGTTGATCTAATCAGAAAAAGATTGTTGGCAGCTCAAAGTAGGCAAAAATCTTATACCGATCGTCATAGAAGAGAGTTGAGTTTCGCGGTTGGGGAACATGTGTTCTTAAAGATCTCTCCAACCAAGGGCGTTTTATGATTTGGCAAAAGGGGGAAGCTTACTCCCAGATATATAGGACCTTTTGAGATTCTGCAGAGGATTGGAGAGGTGGCATATCATATTGCATTACCACCTCAATACTCGAAACTTCATGATGTATTCCATGTGTCTATGCTGAGGAAGTACATTCCTGATCCTTCACATGTTATCGAGCATGAGGTCATTGATATTCAGCCAAACTTGACCTTTGAAGAGAAACCCATACGAATAATCGATCGTAGAGATCATCAACTCCGTCGGCGCATAGTCCCGATGGTCAAGGTCCTTTGGCAGCACCACCAAAAGGAGGAGGCTACTTGGGAGCTGGAAAGTGAAATGCAGGAGAAGTACCCGCAACTTTTCGGTATGTCCCTCTGCTAAGAAATTTCGAGGACGATATTTTTTAAGGGTGGTAGATTGTAACGGCCTGGTGGTTTTTGAAAACAAAATTTTAAAATCCATTATCTTGGATTTAATGGGGTTTAATTAATATATTAAATCCTCTTATTTTCATCTTTAAAATCACAAGGGTCCCCATGCCCTCACGTCACTTGGTTTTGAGAGAGTTAGAGAGAGAGAGGAAGGTTATCTTACCGGCGGCCATCTTCGTCGTAGGAGAAGGCGGCGTCAAATCCGAAGAGGAAGAGAACACGGATTCGTGACGAAAGAAGGCGCGAAGATCTCGACGAGTAGAGTTAAGCGTTGGATTCGAGGTATGTATCGGCTTTAGGTTTTCGATTTCTAAACGTATGTATCGGTCTAGGTTTTCGTATAAATGTTGTTTTTGTTAAAATAGATCTCTCGTATGTGTAGGTTAGGATTACGATCTATAATCGTATGTATCGGTATAGAATTCGTATGAACAATGATCACTTCCGAAACAGATTTATAAATATATGTATCAATGCAAGATTTCACGTATCAATAAAAGTCATATTCGAATCATGATTTCTAGATGTATGTGTTGGTATTCTGAAATACGACCACACTTGGATTTTTAAGTTAGTACATATGTATCCGTGTTTAAATTAGAATGGACTTTCACTTGTATGCGTCGGATATTAGGATCTATATAATTGTCAAGGTATAATATGTCAAGACTTTATTGTATATTATTAACGTATGCTATTGAATCTTAAGGTAGGGGTTAAGGCTTTTAATTTTTTTTCACTTGTAATCCATGGATTAAGAAAATATAGTTATACGAACCAATTATGAGATCTTGATGGGATTCCTATTTTCACGTCTCTTGTTAATATGTACGGCTGGCAATGATATGGACGCAGTTAACTTTCTAAACAATTATCCTTTCTTTAATTCATATATTTAGGTAGCCGAAATTCTAAGTTATTAATTCAAAGCAATTATATTAAATCCTCTCTCCTAATGTGTGTTGTATAATTATTTGTACCTGGTCTGTTTTAAAGAATTTATTTGATTAAATAGATGAATAAGGTGCATAATTATAGACACATGCAAACAACATATTATGTACAGAAATGACATCACAACTCTTACTGTTGGTAACTCGTCACTAATTGTGTATGAAGGCTTATTACATACTGCGTTAATTAAGACTAATTACAGCCTTAAGTGAAAAACAAACGTGGAAGATAATCCCCAATTGACTTATTATCTATAAATAATACAAGTATCTAACTAAATTGCGTGCCCATGGTATACTTTGTATCCATAATTCCTACGGTAAAAGATGTGATGGTTACACTCACCGGATCACTAACAAAAAGGGTGAAATGAATTATTATGATGTTTAAGATAAATCATACTCCAACGTGATCTATAATGTCAAAAGAGAATAATTTTGATAACCTTAAACAAGAATTTAAGGCACAGACTCACAAGGAGTCACATGGTCGACCGCAAGGGGTCGTATTAGCCGCAAGGGGCAGCGCCGCAAGGGGCGTATGGTTGCAAGGAACCATAGATGCAAAAGCTAAGTCCTCTACAGTTGTAGCTACACTGTCATGTCATGCCATGGACCGCAAGTGCCAGCGGTTAAAAACGTATAAAAGATACGTAAATGAATGTTGTGCAAGAAAATGGTTTATAAGGAAAAACCATCATGAAAAATGCAAGGAATGGTTTGATAAGAGAATGAACCATCACATGTTATAATAAAATTGGTTTAAGAAAGTTAAACCATCAAAGTCATGGGGGCTAATATGTAAAGTAGTTTATATGTTTTATAGTATGTAAATTGCTTAGTATTTTTATGAATTATGCCCACAAGTAGAAATAAAGGTTTGCCATGCCTAATTATGTAATTTACCTACTTTACACGTGTAATCATGTTTATGAAAGAAGCCAAGCTAAACATGATAGGGATCGAACTTAGACATGCATGGGAATTATCTAGGCACGAAATGGTGTGTACACATGAAAATCCAAGTATATATATGTTTTATAACGGATCAAGGACTGTTAGAATACCCATGCATGGACCCCGATACATACTGGGCATTAGGCTCATATAAATTATGTTTGTTAATTTCAGGTGAAGAACAGGGTTGATTGCATTTTCTGGATTGTGCTTCGGACTCACTGAGATTCCTGACGTGGTACGATTTAGCGAGTAATGATCTAGTGGATATCTGTATGCCTACTGGAACCATCGAGTTGTTATTTTTCTTAAATTCTAGATTAGTTTTTTTATTTCTCAGTTTAGAGTTATAATAATGGAACTCTAGTTGGAGACATTTTATGGAATTGATATTTATCTCTGCTCATTATGTGCCATTTGTTGATATTTTGGTAACGGATCGGTCGTGCGATCAACTATTGCATGCTTCCGCCGATTGTCACGATCCGTTCCGTTACACTTGTCAACAAGAAAGTCATCCTTCCTTGTATATATATCTCCCAAACTTCCCAATTCACATACGAAGAAGTCCTCACTCCCCCTTCACCCTTCGGCTCGAGATGCTCCAACAAATTCCAGCCTTCCACCTACTGCTCCTGCTGCATTTTAGTAGCTGAAACCATTCCCAACAGCCTATGTTGCTGTCTAAGTCATGAAAGAGCTTCCTTGGAGCTGCTCCTGTTCTAGCAAATTTGGAGGCCCTTGGAGTTGCATCTTGGTGATATTCCAGCAACTACATCTTCTCCAAAATTTGATTCAATTAGGTACATCTCCCCCTTTCCTCTTTGCTGCCATACATGTGTACAAACCCCCACCTCTGATTTGCTCTCATGCATGAAGCATTCTTTCCCCTTCTTGTTGGAATCTATATTTACTTTTACAAGTAGTTAAATCTCTGCTATTCATGGATTTTGTAATCCAAATGATATTGTGTGGCCATCGTTGGATTCTAAGATCTACCCTCTATGGATTTTTTTTACATATTTTCTTCCATACGAACAGATGCTTAGAAATCCCCAAATTGGACATCAGTCAGGGAAAAATCATGATGTGTTAAGCTAATATTCATGGCTAACAATAATATGTTAGGTACTTGATTTTATAGGACAAAAGAAGTTATTCAGTAATCTCAATATTTTTTTCTGCTTGAATAATCTTTCGGTGCCCTTATTATAACAGAAAATACAGGTGTAATTTATATGTATATATGTAAAAACTGAATAAAAGTAATGTAGGACTGTAACTATTATCAAGGGAGCCAGGGCACTCTTTTATTTGAAGTCAAGCCAAATAAATGTTGTTTTCCACAATTGTATAAAAAGAAAACTTTAACATCTTTTTCCTATAATCAAATATACTCTTTTACACTGTTGTAAGAAATAGAAGGTAGCATGCAGTAAGACTTTAAAAAAAACATATTGTCATTATTTTAATAATTCTCTACATTAGCTAAGCAATATGCTGCAGTTAGGTCCTGTTTTGCCTCATTTTTTCTTGTAGTAAATAAAAGCTTCATAAATGGTCTACTTATCAATCATCTTATAATAAAATAGCAATATATGTGAATATGGACGAATCTTACGGCTTAAAATATCACAGAGAAATTGGATGGTATTTTGAATATTATTAATATCAGGAAATTTGCTCTATTCCAAGTGTAATAATAAAGTAAGGAACTCCATCATTCGACTAAGCTCCCACTGGGAAACAATTACGAAAGAAATGTCTCAGGACTGGAAACAAAGTGTCATATAGGACCTTGTTACATTGATCCAAGAAAAGACTTTTTGAACGAAACATTTGAAAACTATCTCTCCGATCTAACGGTGACTACTTTAGAATCAAATTGAAACATTATTCTCCGCTATATCATGATGAGCTATTTATAGAAAGTAAAAGATTCGAAAATTTGAAAAATTGCGTGAGTAACTTCTGTATACATGGTAACCTATGATCACAAGGAATGATCATCTATACAAGCTTATCTTCTTGGTATTTTCTACTAACTATAGATCACTATTGATGAAAAGATCAAGATCTATACAGTCAACCATAAAAAGAGTTGAGTAGGCAAGCAAGTAATGATGATCATAAATCACGGACATTAAAACTAATAAGTGCCGGTTAGGGTGAACCTTACACCTGACCGTGCGAGGACGTGGTGACCCTCAGCTGGGCAGGAGAATAGGAAGCCCAGTTCGGGCAGCGGCCGCCAAGTGCGCGGGTATAGGATCCCAGTCTTTTAACGGTTTTTACGCGAGCTCGCAGTGTTTTTACACCTCGTTGGGATCTCGACTTTAGACCATTCCGCTGACCCTGTCTTTTAGGATACCCAGGCAGGGGATCCTTGGTTTTCAGCTTTACGTACGAGTTCGTTTGCCCGTACTAGTCGGGCAGGTTTCTAGAGCGACTTTTCTAGAGAGTCTCTCTCACCCGTCTCAGTGGCGTAGTTTGGGAGTAGACCTATCCCTCTATTGGACCGCGCTTCCAATTAGAGGGCGAGACGGAAGAGCCCTTTTGTTGGCTTCTTCACTGCTTGAGTTTTTCCTTCGCCAACAGACTTGGCGATTCTACATTCAAATCATCCATATCTACATCTATATCCACATCATCGAGAGTTACATCAGAAAGTAAGTTACAATCAAGATTTGGAGGAAATCATAATTTAAGTTGAGTAAATGGAAGTGACTATAATCCGAAATTCGAAATCTCAATAAGCTAGTGGACGTGTTGGGAACTTAGTTAGGATGCATTATACTACACCGCATGCCTACGGAGGCACCCCAACCCTAAGACATTCTCCAAGTCTTAGAGTCATAGTGTGAGGTTTCACACGAACCAAGACCACAGACTATCCACTAGACTTAAGAATTAAATAAATTAATATATCTTATCATCTCATCTTTCCCATCATCAAAATACCCCAGTATGATCTCTAAGTAATATGATAATAAAATATATATATACTTGTATTATGCTTATGTGGGAAATGTTGGGATAATGGCTAGGTGCTTACTAGAAATTGGAAACCTTTTAGATTTGCAAGTAGAAATAAATTTTAATTTGAGTTGTTCTTGCCTCTCTACTTGCATGCTTTTGGTCACAATAAATGCCTATTATTTTATATAAGTTTTTGGGAGGTACCAGCAATCGCTGATACCTCTTCTTTCCTAACATGTTTGGCAGGCAAACAGCCTGCAGTTCAGTAGCTGCTCAGTAGTTATACATGCTTCCTGGAGATAGAGTATACACTAGACGGTATGATTTACTTTGTCTCAGTTTTTGTTCAGATAATGATGTAAATGCTTCCCCTTTTTTTCTCTTATGTACTACATTTTGGGATATATTGTGTATACTGACAGACATTGTACATGATGTAAAAATATATGGAAATTAATGAAAAGAAATTTTGGTGCCATTTGTCTCTTTTACTTTGTGGTTATGTGTTAGAAATGAATGTCATAATCACGCGAAAAAATTATTTTCCCGGTTTTTCTACAACTTCTGCGATCATATGTGAATGAAATATTACGAAATGAGTCGTAAACGGGTACCCGGATCTTGAGGAGTTCACACCAAATGGCCCCTACATGCTTTGGACCGCTCCATCTTGGGTGTTTGTCCCATTTTGCCAATTTTCATAGCCTAATCCAAGCATCTTTTCTGATCGATTCCTTGATGAAAAATCTTCATTGATGCATCAGCCTTCACGTTGATCAATGTGCTCCATGGTCAATCTTTGAATCTTGTGCAAAGCCTAGATAAATGTGGTTTCTCCAGTAAAAGTATATATAGCTTCTCCTTCTCCATTTGTGAAAACAAATTTATTCTAAGCCACTATAACCCCAGGATCCGACCTAGAGAGTGAGCCCTAGTGACAAGAGGTTCTCCTCAATTGATCCTTGCTGTGGAGGAGTGTGGATGTATTTTTCAACCATCATCGGTGAAAGCTTGGTGATTCTTCCGCTCCCAACCATTCCAAGTAGGTGAGCTTTGCTTTTCTTTGACTTTTCCATTTGTAGAATCATCAACATCTTAATTATAGTTTTTTTTGTTTGATTTTATCTATCTTAGCTCAAAACCAAAAAATATATCTCGCCAGAGCCTATGTTCCCTCTGTTGTCAACCATGAAATGCACATCAGAGCATCTTCACATCTTTCCCCCTTCATCTTCTACCATCTCGACCCATCCTCCATCCCTGATCTTGCACAGATTCGGGAGATCAATGCTTCAGCTCAGCCCTTCGTCGGAGCACACTCGCCCCTCCATGTCCTCCTTTATTTCTTTGCACCCAATGGTTGAGGAGAACCATCCTCGGGACCCAAGTATAACCATGCAGTTCTCAAGCCCTAAAGAATCCATCTGGGGTGAATCAGACCCAGGAGAAGCATCTTCAAGTCACAAAGTTCGCATTGAAAGATGTCTTCAGTTGTTCTTCCAAAGCAACCTAGAACCGACCAATCAAGAACAAATCCCAGGCATAGCATGTGTCGTTGGATGAAGTCACTCGTAGCCACCCGATCAAGTGCCTTGATCTAATCCAGGCCCTCCATCAGCGAAGCAGTATCCGTCATTTGCTGCAGGATACATAGATAAGTTAATAGATACCAGTTGTCTGTCAGCATGCTTTAGGGAGTATTTTGCACTTCATATCCCCCACCTTTTGTATTTAGTATTTAGGATTCAAATTTTCATCTGTAGTTGTAATATTTATGTAATATTTGCAATTCGGACCTAAAGCTTTCATTTTTTTGCACTTTAGTCCAGTGCTAGGTTAGCTCACATGCCTATGCGAGTGAGTTGGTGGGCATTTTGCATTGGACCCCTCCAGGTTGTGTTATTTTAATCTGGTCCTAAAACTCTAAATATTAGCATAATATTTTTGGATAAATTGCAATCTTGGACTTGTGGTTTCTTTCATTTCCATTTATACTCCTGCTAGACGGATATTATATTTAATTGTGCAAATATTACATGTATACTCTTCGACTTTAAAAAGGTGTTATTAAATGCTCTGTAACTTCGTAGAAATTATAAATAGGTCCCAGTATTGTTGATTTATTTTGTGCTTGTATTTTAATTATTCAAAATATTGTTTTGCATAAAAAAATTATAGGAAAATTATAATAAGTGCTTGGACCCTATTTTATCACATATATTTTTCGCAAGGTAGTTAAAATTATTTTCCTATTTATAAAAATTCAGAAACATTACATTTTCTCTATTTTAGCATTTACACATCCATAAAATTATAAAATATTTTGAAAAAAAATAAAAAATTATGTAGGCTTATTTTATTATATTTCATCTTATGTATAAGTTTTTTTAATATTATCAAGTAAAACTCCTAAAAATAGAAAAACATAGAAAAACTCATAAAAATTTTATAAAATCATAGAAAAACACAAAAATATGTTTTAAGTTCTTAAATCTTATTTGTATTATCTAGTATCTAAGAAAATTTATTTTAGTCATAATCTGACTTGGTATATGTGTATTAGGCCCATTTCAATCTCTTGGATTCTAGGTCAGCTTTATTTTAAGCATTTCTTTATTTATAAATTCACAAAAAAATATAAAAATTACCCAAAAAAATCACCAAAAACAAAGAAATTTATAAAACCCAAAAATATTTTTTTCCATTGTTGGTTTTCTTTGTTATATTTTAGAAATTCAAAACATGTTTTTAAATTTATATTATCTATATAATATACTTACTATCTCTATTATATATTTTATTTCTTAAAAATAAAAAGTAAAAGTTTGCAAAATTAAAAACATAAAAATTATATAATATATATAAATTAAAACCCACTAAAACATTTAAAAACTAAAAGGATAAAAAAATCTCTAAATAGCATATTCAATATTTTTCTACTATGTGTGCTCACAATGGTTCGATCTCTACATACTTGCTTCTATACACATTTTTTTGTAGAGTACAATAAATTTTGGCTGCACACATATACATTTATTATCATTATTTGTGGGTTAATTGTTAATCAAATTGGGTTGGGTGTCGCACGTCGAGAGTGCGACAGATACAACTATTGCTAGATCCAATTTGTTGGACATCGCAGACCCTCCAAGACTGGACCCCTAGTACCTCGATCCTCATTTTTATCAAGGGGTATAGAAATGAATGGATTGTGACCACTGTAGCCACATATACTTTGGAGCTTGGTCAGTATAGCCAAGTCTCCAGTAGCATGCTTCCTTGGAAACTTTGAATTTGAAACATATGCCTTGCTTATTGATATTTTTTCTCCATTAGGAATGATTGCATTTTGCTTGTCTAACTTTTTTGGAGACTTTATTTTATACTTTTTTATATATACAAAACTGCAACATTTACACAAGGAGTTTTTCTTCTTTAGCCAGTAGACTATTCTTCTTTGAAGGTTTTTATTACAACCCACAACATCATGTTTTTAGACGTCGACACCACTAGACTAGATTGAGGTGCACTGGCCGCCTATTGGGGTGGTGTATTTTTCCATTCGCATGCTTCTCGAGCTAAAGAATTATGCCAGTCATCACCTCATCTGAGTTGAGTTATGTGCAGAGTGCTTGTTCAAATTAGGTCACTGTCTACAAGGATTATGCATGTGTCTTGAAATATTCTACTTAGACCAATCAAGATGACATGTAAATATAGCCTTATGGACTCAGAGAATTACATCACATTGACTTGAAGAGTCTCAATTCTAGTTCCTACAAGGTTCCTATTAAATTACGTGGATTAAGGTCTTAACCAATCTCTATTGTTCAGACTTTATTCCAGACTAGTTCAATTATTAAGTTCATTCTGAAAAATACGAATGCAAATGCACTATTTTTTTAGTGAAGTGTATTTCTGATTTAAACTTTTTATGTGAAATTTTAAAGAATTTTTCATTTTTAAAATTTTTGAACTTTTTTTAAATAGGTAGTTTTGAAAGAGTTAGTGGATTGAATGTGTTTACAAGTATTAACAATGATTATGTACAGACTCACAATGGGTTTTATACAAGAGTATATACAAGTTTTATATAAGATTTTATTTACAAAAGAACTTAATTTACAAGTTTTAAATACAAATTTGAAATAGGATTTTATTTGCAAGTTTTATATACTTATAGATTTTATGAAAGAGATTAATTTAAAAAAATTGTTTATAATTAATTTACAATTAATTATGGTTTATATATATAAAGATTTTACAACGTAATTTATTTACAAGTTCTGCAACTTATTATAAAACATAATTTAGAAAACAATTTTACAAAAGATTTTGCAAACTGTTTTACAAACTTTTCAAAATATTTTTCAAAAAAAATTACAAAAAAATTACAAATGCTTTAAAAAACTTTACAAATCATTTTAAAAAATATTTTAGAAAATCTTTTAAAAATATTTTACAAATCATTTTTTTTAAAAAATCCTTTTCAAACATTTTACAAAATAATGATAATTTTGTTACAACATTATTTTATAAAATGATTTTACAAAACAAAATAATTTTACAATAATTTTATTAAATTTTTACAAAATAATTTTACAAAGATTTTTTGAAAAGATTTTTATATAGATTTTACAAAAAAAATTACAAAGATTTTGTAAAAGATCTACAAACCAATTTACAAAAGCTTTTACAAAACAATTTTTCAGAGCATTTTCAAACATTTTACAAATCATTTTGCACAATATTTACAGCTATATTATTTATAAAAATAAAATCAAGTACAAGTTATGGCTTCTAAAGTACATATACAATATACACAACACCCCTTATACTTAGTGCGAATTATGTCCTCATAGTGAGCAATAAGCGACACGGAAGACATAACTCGTGCTAATTATAGAAAAGTGAAAAGAATCCTACACTACAATGACTAAAAAATAACAAATGAAATGAATAGATGTCGATTATCCCCCTATAACTAGGATCAAAATAATCATAAATATAGAAGACTGCACAAATGGAGATGATTAAGGAAAAGAATGTATAAACTCAATGACTCAGCTTGTCCCCCATACTTAGGGTAAAAAATCCTTAAGTATACAGAAGAATATCAACAGGTTTAGGGACAAATGAGATAATAGGAGAAAGTAAATGAAAACAAACAAGATGAAATGAACGATATCACTTCCCCTATACTTAAGGTAAAGGATCCCTTAGTATAAGCAACAACAGAAGTAATGAAACATAATGAAAATAGAACAAGTTAAGTTATTCACCTCTCATATACTTAGGATCTAGTCATACTAAGTATAGCACACACATACACAGAATAGAGGTGAATGATCAACAATCGAAGTAAGAAAAAATACATTGAAAGGAATATACAAGGCAAAAATCAGCTCATGTATCAAATGCATAATGAATCAAAGGGTCATCATCTAATGTCACATGGATAGAATCAACAACGAACATGAATGTATCATTCTATAAATATTGCTTCAACAACTGCATGTTGACCACAAACGAATGTGCGTCAGATGACAATCCTAGAAGGACAATGTCACCGTTATCACTCACAGATCTCAACACACGACCCAGACCATTTGCTATTTAGTTTGCTTAGAAATAGATTTAACTTTGCATCAACAAGCACATCTTTTGATTTAGTTCGAAAGTCATTCTTATGATATGCTTATTGTGCCATCTCTTGACTTTCTCCTTATTCATCAGACTTTTATCATGAGCATAGTCTCGGAATTCCAATAATATGTTCATATATAACTGTCTGTTATGACATGCTCTCTTTGAATCCAAATTGCATACTCTGACTGCCCACAAAGATTTGTGAATGAGTTCTACTGACAAGTGGCAAGGCTTTTCATGTACCAAACAATATGGGGACATACCAAAAGGAGACTTCTATGCCTTATGATAGGCCCACAGAACCGATTCAAGCAACTGATACCGGTGCTTCTTATTTGGATAAATAAGTTTCTAAAGAATTTTCTTTATATCCCTATTTGAAATCTCGACCAAGCCATTAGTCTGTGGGTGGTAAGGAGACGCGACACGATGCTCGATGTCGTACTCCTTCATGAGTTTTTTGACTTATCTATTAATGAAATGGCCTCCCCCATAAAACATAAGAATCTTTGGAATCCCAAACTGCAAGATATTGTCAGCCTTGAGAAAGTGACAAACGGTACGACTAATGGTGATTGAGCAAGGATAGACTCCACCCAACGACTAACATAATCCATGACAAGTAGGGCGTACTCAAATACCGGACTATTAGGGAATGGGACCATGAAGTTAATGTCCCAGGTGTTAAAAATATCTGATATCTAAAAATACTTAAGATGCATTGTATCTTTGTAATCCATGGTTTTAGCCATTTTCTGACAGTTACTACAACTCTTCACATAAGTTGTTGCCATTTTCTAACAGTTACTACAACTCTTCACATAAGTTGTAGCATCCTTGAAAAGAATAGGCCACCAAAATCCGTACTGAAGCACCTTCATTGTCGTACTCTTTTCGGAATGGTGTCCTCCAGCTTCTTACTTGTGATAATGATCAAGGACACAAGTGTACTCCTTCTGAGGAATGCACCTCCTTAAGATACAAACCGTACCCTCACGAAATAGGTGTGGATCCTCCCATTGGTAAAAATGTATCTCAAACAAGAACATGTCAACCTTTGGTTTCAACCAATCTTGTGGAACTTTCTTGGAGACAAGATAGTTAACGATATCGACATACCATGGAAGTGAGGGTGATAGACATAATCATCTCATCTGAGAAAGTCTTTGTAATAGGTAAATGGATTGCTCATAAGTATCTGAATATGTTATTCTGGAAAGATGATCTACCCCAACGGTCTTGACTCTAGATTTATCTTTTATTTCTCAATCAAACTCCAGAAGTAGAAGGATCCGACAAAGTAGATGTGTCTTGACATCCTTCTTATCTTGTAAATACCGTATGGTAAAATGGTCAGTATAAATAATAACTTCTGAACCAAGTAAAAGCGACTGAACTTTTCCAATGCAAAAACCACTTCTATCATCTCTTTCTCTATCACCGTGTAATTTTTTGGGCATCATCTAGTGTTCTGCTAGCATAATGAATGGAAGATGACAGTCCATCCCTCCTCTGTCTCAATACAATCCTAATAGCAAAATCTGAAGAGTACGTCATGATCTCAAATGGAAGAGAGCAATCTGGTGGCTGTAGGAGGGGTGCTTAAGCAACCAAATCTTTCAGCTAGTTGAAGGCTTGGAGAACCTTATCATCTACAATAAACTCAATCTCCTTGCCTAGAAGCTCCATAAAAGGTCAGGCAATCTTGTTGAACTCCTTATTGAATTGTTTGTAAAACCCAATATGCCCCAGAAAAGATCTTAACTACTTCAGTGTTATCGATGCCTCATGTTTGGAAAACACTTCCACCTTGGCCAGGTCAACCTCCAAGCCTCTCTTGGAGATAACATAGCCTAGCACAATCCCTTTAGTCACCATAAAGTGACTCTTCTCCCACGAGAGCACCAAATTAACTTCACAACATCTCTGAAGTACTCAGTCAAAATAGGCTAGACATGAATCAAATCTATCCCCATAGATCAAGAATTAATCCATAAATACCTCAAGGAAACTACCTACCATATTGGAAAAACAACCAACATACACCTCTGTAATGTAGGGGGGCAACAATCCAAAGGGCATCCATTTAAAGGCGTATGTACCAAATGGACATGTAAAAATAGTCTTCTCTTGATCTTCAGGATCGATTGCTACTTGAATGTACCATGAGTACTCATCCAAGAAATAAAAGAACTCTTTTCCTGCTAGTTTTTCGACAATTTAGTCAATAAAGGGCATCAGAAAGTGATCTTCCTTGGTTGTTGAGTTCATGCACCTGTAATCTACACAAACATGCCATGAAATTGGTGTTCGAGTTGGAATTCCCTCTCCCTTGTCATTCATCATGATTGTAATCTCATATTTCTTTGAAACCACATGCAACATGCTTACACATTTTGAATCGGAGATGGGATAGATAAAGCCAGCTTCGTACCATTTTCGTTATCTCTTTCATAACAACTTCTTTGAGATTAGGATTCAGATGACACTGAAACTCATGGGATGGCTTTTTGTCATCCTCTAAGTAGATATGTTGCGATCACAATGCTGGATTTATCCCACGGAGATCCAAAATATTCCAACCTATCAACCTGCGATTTCTCTCTAGAACCTCTAGCGAGCGAGATTCTTGATCATTGGTCAACTTTGAATTGATGATGACCAGAAACATTTATGGATCATCCCACATGAAAGGTATATTTTAGAGTTGAAGGTAATGGTTTGAGTTTTGGTGTGGTCCGATCCTGCTTTGTAGTATCCTCTAAAACTATATTGGTGGCCGGTGATCTATCAACTGTGTGTTGTCCACCTTGGTTACCTCTAGCTCAAACAAAATTTCAATTAATTTTTATTGGGATAAATCATCAAATAATCAATCAGCTCATCAACCTACAAGACATTATCAAAAAAGCATCATGTGCTTTCCAAGCCTTCCTCTTTGGAGAGGAATTCCTGGATCTCAATATCATCCAAGAATAAAGCTGTCTCTGATTTCTACTAGAAAATCACAGTCCTCTATCTCCACAATAACATGCTCTCTCTCATCTAATGCATACTCTACTGGATTTGAATCTGGGATTATCTCTATTATAACCTTATCGATGTTAGAATGAATGGTTGTCTTCCAAGTACCATAATCAACTACCGTTTTGACTGTTCCAAGGAGCGACCATCCTAGTATGATCGGGGTATGGAGTAGCGATGCATAGGTGTCCTTGTCCATAATAAGGAATTGATGGTCAAGAATAGTCTACCTAAAATTATTGGAGTTGGGGTTAGGGTCTTAGCTAGATCCATATACATTACCATGAAGTCAATACGGAATTGATACCCCTGTATAATAACTAAGACATCCTCCAGTACCGCTCTCAGTCGCTTCATAGAGGGATTAACCATTTGAAGTATCAGTGATACATTTTTGAGTTTTCCAAGATTATTTTGCTTGAGAATGGATGTAGGGAGGAGATTTATTGAGGCATTATTATCTAGTAAAATGCGTTCGAAGGTTAGCTCATCAATTGTGCATCGCACTAGTGGTGCCCTGACGAGTCGCGAAATGCCCTACGTTAATTTATAAGAATTATGGTATGTTTAAAATTATTGTCGTTTCATTGTAGGCGGGCAATCAGAATTGGTCAAGAAATAACCACAATTAATTATGTCAATTTTCAATCGCGTAGTTTTTGTTTATTTTACTTGGGCAAGTCCCAAGGTCGAACTCAAGGAGGCAAAGGAACAACCTGGAATTTTGTCTATCAAAGTTCGTGCATGGTTTTCAAGGTGGTATTTTTTGGTATTTTTAATGCAAGTTGGGATGCAAAATGGAAATTTGGCCAATTTTAAGGACTAAAATTTAAATATCAATCAAACGATGTCCGAAAAATATGAAACTTGGCCGAGATGTTAATGATGATGAAATGAATGCACTCTAATTTTTTCGAATTTTTGGATGCAAGATAAATATTTTATGAATTTATGAATGCAAACACAATGAATTTCAATAATTAATTATAATAATTATTAAACCTAAATATTTCTATGAGATAAAATTATACAAGATCTATCATAGGTGATTGATCTCAGAAAAATCCTAAACCTCGAAAATACAAGATTTACCAACTAAAAATTAGATATCAAAATATGCAAAATGATTTTTATAAGGCAAATTATGCATGAAAATGCAAATATTCTTGGGCAAGATGTAACATACAACCAATCCTTCAATCCTTGAATTTTCGACAATTTCCATAGCAAATTTTAATTAGTTATGAATTTGGAAGCACAAGATGGGAAAAATATGTAATTTTACAAAAATATGTAATTTTACTAAAAATAATTAATTATTAATTAATCACAGATCATAAAAATGTCAAACATATGCCAAGATGTAGATAATTAGTTGAAGAACAAAGTGTTATTTTTATAAAAGTAAAATGATGCAATAAAGAGGTTCAAAGTAGAGGGGGCACATAGGGGTATTAATGCAATACAATAACTAAATAAGAAACATAATGCAGAACATGGGTATGCAAAAAAATTACCTAAACCCCGAGGGATTTTCTGCAAAAAACCCCAAGAGTCACTTGCCAAGCACGTGACCCATGGATAGGCGGGCTGAGGCTGGCAATACGATGATTCTCTCGGGCCTCCCGCCCGACGGTGGCTTCGCAAAGGTGGAGGCCGAAGTAGGTGTTGCTGGCCTGAAGGACCGGTGGTTGAAGTCGATGACGGTGGACTGGAGGTGCTACTGCACGGTCAGAGCTTGGTGGCGGGGGAAGTGCTTCTGGCCGTCGATGGTAGAGGCGTAGCGGCGATGAACTGAAGGAGTGCTCCCAGGTTGTAGAAGTTCTGGAGGATGACGCACCTCCCTTGTCCAGCTGGTGTCGATGCAGAGCTGAAGGGCTCCTGACATTGCGGAGGAGCGGCAGGGTGGTGATGGGTTGATGACGGTGCGCTGGATGCTAATGGCTGACGTAGAGCAGAGCTCCGACCGTTGAAGGCGGAGCAGCTTAGGTGGCCTGAACTGATGGAGTCAGAGGTGGGGTTCCCTTGGTGAAGTGGTTGCGGGTGGAGCCTTCGACGGTGGGTAACGGAGGTTCCGGAAGGGGGTAGAGTTTGGTTGGCTCGATGGCAGGAGCCAGAGCAGAGCAAATCATTGGAGCGGGCGAATGCAACGAGGTTGCTTGTACCCCAGATCTCTTCGATGAAAAGGGCACAACAACGCTATCACTACCGTGTGCCTTAAGTTGGTGCGTAATCGGCGGATGGTTTTGAAGGAGGGGCGGTGCTTGGGGTTAAATAGGCCGAGGGCGGGGCCGGCTATGGAAGAGGATCGAAGAGGAGCGACGATTGGATTTGGAAGCGGCCCCAAACAAGGAAGGCAATGGTGATTGATTGTGATTGGAAATCGGAGATGGAGATTGGGTGCGATTTCCGAGGCTTTTGCAGGTGGAGGCACCACCGTAGATGGAAAGATGGGGGCGGCGAGATCCGGAGGATGGTGGTGGTCGCGAGATACGCGGGTGGAAGGGACGCGATGCTTGGCAAATTGGGAAAGTGGAGGAGAATCGGAGGAAGGAGATGGCGCACAGGTGCCGTCCGATCGGCCGAGATCAGGCGGCCCTGGTGCACCCAAGTAGTAGTACGGGGAAGGAGAGGTTCGACACGTACAGTGCGCGTGTGCGGGAGGCACGTGAGCTACACGTGCGAAGATTTTATTTTTTATTAATTTTTAATAAAAATAAATGAAAATTAAATTCAAAAATGGGCGACACATGGTGGCTTCAGGAGCTGCCACATGTCAGCCCTATAAAATCCGAAAAATTAAATATATTAATAAATGCATAAAAAATAGTAAATGACCTCGGATCGAATTATTTTTCACAAACGTTGCTCGTCTCGATGAGATCTACAACTTTCATGAAGATATCAAAATCAAAATTGATCATTTGCAGAAAGTGATATTTCTGGGGTATCCCATGTACTTAGAATACCTTGATTTATAGGTTTTCTATTTTTTTGTCATTTTTAAACCAGATAAAAAATCTGAAAAAATATGATAAAATAAAATATAAATATTTACACATAAATCTATTTTTTTGGATTTTTAATAATTAGGAAAAAGATGAAATAAAATAGAATGGGAAAAAGTTAATTTTTGTATAGATAGTTACTGAAGACTCGGACTCAGTTAATTTCTTTGATTTCAAGCTCATATTAGATTTGGATTTTTGTGCATTTTAATAAAACTTTTATTAAAGAAGATAGATGAAAATGGAATAAAATAAAATGAATTAATTATGTACATAAAATAATAGTTCAAAAAGTGTTAAAATACAAAATGTACAAAAGAGGCCCAAAACCCAACTTTCTTATATGAGCTTCGATTCACTTGAACTTGGCCTTGTTTTGAAGGTATTTAAATGTAAATTAGTTTAAAAGTGAGTAGGATCAAAATGCACACTGGATGAGGGAGATATCGGGGTCTTAGTCTGGAATCTTAGAACTAATGTTCGGGTTTTTGGTCCACTTATTTAGGTTAGTGTTTTTTTTTGTATTTTTCATTTATTCTTGTTAGTGATATGTACTCAGTAGAAGTATTTTCAAGTCATTTGGATTAGCATGAATTAGTTAAAAATTGGAGAAGTTAGGCTATTTACTGGCCAATTGGACTTGTGATTTTTGGCTTCTTATTTTGTGCAATAATAAGTGATAAAATGCAATTGTCATCAAAACATGCATGAATGCTAATTATGCAGAGTAACTAAAGAAATGCCAATGAATTTTTAGGGATTTGAGCTTAATTCATGACTTTTAGAGTGATGAATTTGAGATTCATCATCCCTCTATACTTAAACCATGCTCGTCCCTGAGCATCAAAAGAAATGCAAGGATGTGAAATGAGATTGGGTTCCATACCAAGACCATGAGCAGAAGGTGAAAATGGAACTAGACCTAACCTTTAGATTATTTGTGTGGAGGAACTTCTGTGAGACTTAGAATTTTAAAATCAACAACCTTCAAGTTCTACATCAATGTCACAGTTTCGACTCGGAAGTCGTCTTAGATCAATCCTCCTCCCAAAGCATACCCCATGAACATTGAATAATCGACTCATGTGTGTGAAAGGTTTTAGCTCTTCCCATCCAGAATGCTAGACTACCGCACAAATCTCCTCTCCAGTAACTCGTCCTCGAGGTGTCATGTATTTACTTATAAGGTCTGTCACGCTGTGTTCACAATCAAATAGAGGGAGAAATTAGAAGAAGCAGAAAAGAACTGGAGGGTGACCAGTCTAGTCACCTCTCC
Organism: Ottelia alismoides; assembly: GCA_037367405.1. Lineage (NCBI taxonomy): Eukaryota > Viridiplantae > Streptophyta > Magnoliopsida > Alismatales > Hydrocharitaceae > Ottelia > Ottelia alismoides. The sequence continues at coordinate 111,427 of JAZKJV010007308.1, forward strand.
TTGTGAAGTTGGCCCTCTAAGAATTATGTCAAAGACTTGAGGCTTCTAAGATGTTATTTCTAGGTGAAGTTTCTCTGAAAATTAGGTGGATTAAGGTCAAGTCTAGACCGCTCTCGGTTTCTGCTCATAACTTGGTTCAGAACCCAAGAGCTTTTCACAAATGTAATGCTGGATGAAGTGCAGGTGCGTAAAATGTAGATATATATTTTTATTATTTTTTTAGAAAAAAATTTATGCAAGGATTTTTTGTTGTTTTTTATGAAAAAATGAATAAGAAGCCTTTTTTCAAAATTTTTTGGTGGGACATAGTCGGCTTTTTTGTTTTTTGTGTTTTTTTGTTTTTTTAAAGTTAGTTACCCACCCATAAATACATATAGACTTACGTGAAAGTACGAGCTATGGGTAAATTATATACAAAGTATATACACACACCCCCTATACTTAGCGAGTGTTTTGTCCTCAGATCACAAGAAGCGAAAAGAAGACATAGCTTGGGCTAAGCGTAAGAAAGTGAAAATGAATTATAAACAATAGAAGTCGGCACGCCCCCCTGTACTTAAGCTGTGGACAGTCTAAGTATAGAAGAAGAGAGAAAATGAGGTGGTCAGGATATGTGAATGAGGAGAGTATATACAGATGAGCACCGCTTCCCCTTATACATAGGCTTTGGTCGTCCTAAGTATGGAAGAAGGGTGGAAATGAAGCGATCGAGATATGAGGAGAATGGTATATATAGATGGCATCGGTCTCAGATGAATCTCCATTTCATCACCTTTATTCTAACATTTTGTCCTTAAAAAACCCCAACAAATGCATGTAAATAGCATTTATTTGTCCAATAACATTCATTATTTAATTTATTTATTGTATATAAAATAAGTTTTTAATACCAAATTATAGAATAAAGAGAAGAAAAGAAAAAGGAATAAAATATTCAAAATATTTTATAACCCTAACCCCGAGACTAAGTCCAGAATGGAATTGGCCGACAAGGAATAAAGTAAAGGGAGATAAGGGCCAAAAATACAAGTACCTCATTAATTATACGTTTTATTCTTGATTATTTATTCACTAAATAAAGAAACTTTATACATGAAAGTTGTAGATAATAATGTAAGTAAAAATACAAAATTGAGTTTGCACAAAAATAATACATAGTGTACATTCTATACACAAAATAAAAGGCCAAAAACCAAACTTCACAGACCCATGTCTTTTTAATAAAAACTCAAAACATAACAAAATAACCTCTAATTGTATATAACTTTTCACGAGCTATTTAATGGTGGTAGTTTTATATTTTTTTGGAGTTATTATGCACAAGTTTAGTTTTGGGCCCCTATTGTACATTCTACCAATTAAAATATCATTTTATTCGTTATTCATTATTTTTGTAAATTCATATTTTTATAATTTTGTGAATATTATGTATAACACATGTACATATTAAAATGAGAATAAAACTAAAAGGGAAATGTAAAATAAAATCATTTATGTAAAAACCTAGATGAAATACCTATGTTCAATGTGTGTATAAATAAAAACGAGAATACATTCTTTAATCCTTTATTCTTTCATATTTTTATAATATTGTAAATATCATTTATATTTTATGAAAAATACAAAATTAAAATAAAAATCATTAAAATACATTAAAATAAAATAAGTATACATAAAACATAGGTAAAATGCCAATGAATAAACATGTATAATATACTTGCCTATTTATTTAAGTGTACAAATAACATCATAAATAAAATAAAAATATATTTATACTCACAAAAATAAGTTGTAAATATATAAAATAAATTAATAAAATAGTAAAATAAAATATACAAAATAAAAATAAAAATGCACAAAACATAGATGAATATACCTATAAATACCCTATTAAAAATTAACTATTAATAAATAAAGCCAAAAAATCAAAATCATAATAAAGTACTACATAAAATAATAAATATTTTTTATTTTATACTTGAAAAATAATAAAATCTTTTTCTATTTTTTATTAATTATTTTCTAATAAACCCTGCTATTTTGTCGCCTAGCGGCCTAGGTGGCCCAATCATGATGCGCCAAGAGTTGACCTCGAGCCGTTTGAAGGGACGCAAACATCTTGTCCCTGATTTTCCGCCCTTTTTCCAGGGCATCTCGTCCATCTATCGACGTTGCTTCCTAAAGATAAGATGATCATCGGTCATCCCTGATTCATGCCAGCTAATCTAATCACCCCAAATCCCCATCAACTATTGGATTTCCCCCGGTCAATAAGGGTGCACCGTGATGTTTATAAATAAGAACCCCGGCCTCCCTCCGCAAATTTGGTCAACTTTCGCCCTTCTTCCACCATAGCCTTCGGTCCAGATAGGTTCCTTGTGACAGGAGGAAGCTCCTGGGGGCTTGCATAGGTCGGAGGAGGTCAGGGTTGCACCCACATCGGTGCTCCGGCGACGCCCTACTCCCTGGTGTCCCACCGGGTATAAGAGCTATTTTTCTTGTTTATTTAGTTAATTTTTGAGCCTAGCATTTCATTTCTGCACGTAGCTTAGCGATTAACATAGTGGTTAGCTTAGAATTCGATAAATTGAAGTTTGTCGGAGTTCAGCTCCGGCGACGATTCTATCACTCCTCATCGGTGCCCCGACCTTCATTTCACCTTCATTTTGTCCCCTACCACGTTCTGCACTTCGCGATCACCTCAGACCACCCAGAACCCTCCCGATTCTGTGAATCGAGGTTCTCCTCCGCCCGTCGCCAGAACCTCGCCTCCCATCTCATTTCTTCATGCAACAGCTTCAACATCCGATCGAGGCTGAAGCCCTCGAGCCGCTTGTTCTCCCTGTGCATGCTTGGCTATCAAAGAAGCCCCATCTAGGCTCATTTGGACCTGGAACGAGGTTCTTGGAGGTACCCTCCTTCTCCGAGCTCTCCCGACCTCTTGGGACCTCCAGGAGCCCAGCGGAGTACATTATCATGCGTGGGACGCTCCCAGGAATGTGAAGAGACCTACGACGATGAGGGAGGAGGCCAGAGGAGCTCGCAGTGCCCGATCGAAGCTCACCGACGTCGACCCCTTTCCCTGTTCTTCTAGCCTGTCTTCCAGTCGTTCGATCAAGAAGGTGCACCCAGTTTTGATTCCAACCGTCTAATGAAGCGATGCTTGGACCGTTGGATCCGCTCGTGGATCTAATCCTGTCCGCTCATCGGTGAAGAGTCATCAGCCGTTGGATGGATGCCACGTGGAAAATGAAGCACAACCAACCATCTGGCAGCGTACACGTTTAGGGGTAAATTGCACCCGTACCCCTCCTCTTTTGTGTTTATTATTTAGTTATGTAAGTTAATTCTAGGATTAAAAATAAAGTGGAAATTTTGTACAAAGACCCCTGTATTTCCTGTGATTGAAAACCGGTCCATTCCACGTCACCTCACGTGTTATCCCATGTGAGGTTGGCAAAATTGCAAGGATGCCCCTACATGCCTTTGTATTTAAGAAAAGTCCAATAAAATGCAATGCCCATATTATACCTTTGTGAAATTTGCAAATAAGACCCCTGGATTTTCAGTATTGATTTGGGTCCCTACCTGTAGGGACCACGTGCTGTCTCACGTGGGGGTTTATTTGCACAATTGCCCCGACTATTTTTGAAATTGAAATTTGACCCTAAAATGCTAAATGCATGTTTAAAACTTTTGGTTAAATTGCACATAACTCCTTGGATTATATTTTATTTACGAAAATGCCCCTATTAGGACATGTATTTTTGTAGTCTTCATGTATTTATTAAAAATACCTATGTTCCTCCTAAAAATTTAAAAAATAGGGATAAATGCTTCATGTTGTATATCAAAATTTTTTCATTTTATCTAAATTTAAAAATGAAAAGGGAGCTCAAGTAGTCCCTGTCTAAGCAATAAAATACCAAAAAATTGAAAATATTTTCGAAAAATTACAAAAAGTTATATATTTTATATTTTGATATTTATTGATTCTAGAAAATAAAAATCCCTAAAAATAAGAAAAGAAAACATAAAAATTTCAAGAAGCTCCAAAATCCTTAAAAATATAAAAACTCTTCAAAAAAACCAAAAATATGTTTTCCTATTTTATAATTATTTATATAATATTATTTACGTATAAAATTAATTTGGGTAATTTTGAGACCTACTTACTATTTTTAAAAACCAAATTATTTTTAGATTATGTATTAACCCCATTATTGGGATATTTATGACATTAAAAATACATACAAATTAGCAAAAAATCCAGAAAGTTCACAAAAACAATAGAAAAATATATAAAAATAATAATTCTTATTCTATATTATATATATTTACTACTATTTATAATTTTATGACTTTGTATTACATATATAGCCTTATATATTGCATATTATGTAATATAAAAGAAGAAGAATATATAAAAAATATGAAAATACAAAATAAAAATATAAAATCAGAAAATTAAAAACCAAATACAAAAAATATAAAACCAAAAATGAAATAATATATATATATAAATATAAATTAAAAACCCACAAAAATCATTATTCGCACAAATGACTCGGCTGTGTATAGATAACCATGGGCTTTCTATTTTAATCTCTGTGGTTCGACCTCTACATGGTTACACACTATGTATATTATGGTAGAGTAAATAAAAATTAATTTCACATTTTTAGAGTTTAATTGTCTTATTCATTATTGTGGGCTAATTGCTGATTAACTGAGGAATTCTGAGTGGTCACCTCAGCGATTGGATATTTATCTTGACCCTTGGAAAACCTCAATTATCAGATGGCGCCGCTGCCGGGGAGCAATGAGCGTAGCCTATTTTTGTCAGTCATTCTTATATAATTATTTATTTAATTCATTGATTCTTTGTTGTGAATAGTTGTTGAATAACTCTACAAGAAATTCTTTGGTTACTATTGCAAATATCCATTGCTGTGCTGATTGGTTGACTATGGGAGCTAATACCATACTTATGCAACTTTGATGTGAGGGCCCGCCACACGAGGACGGTTTCTTGGGAGACTGTTGCAGCCAAGCTTGGAGGTGGCTAGTCTTCTCTTCTTGACCAACAGGAGAGAGCATCAAACAACCAGGATGAGGGATTAGCTTAGCTTAGCTTAAGAAAAAAATCAATTTTGTAATTTTATGGTGAGAGAGAGAGAGAGAGCAATTTTGGCATGTAATATAACTCAGACTCTACACTTCACAATGAGGTCCAGTGCCCGGGTGTCTGTTCACCTGGGGGCCTCATCGCGATTTTATGTGTTTTCCCGCCTTCTTTTCTTTGTTTTCTAATGATTTGAGCTTTCTGTCCTATTTTTCTTTGTTTTGTGTGCATGGATCCCCTAGACTTAGGTTGCTTGACTCGGTAACTAGGTCCACACCTTAATAAGAATGCATGTTCCTATAGTCTATTACGTATGGATCTCGTCAAATTTAATAAATGTTAGTTGTTTAAAGTCAGACCCACACGTCGTGAGAGACATCATACAGCGATGGCAGGACATGTTGTGGCGGACACCGAGACGTTTCCAAGACCAGACTCTAGGGTTAGTCTTTAAATAACAAACATATGGTTCTTCACGATTAATAGCAGCTACTGTTTAGGACGATTTTGTCGATTGCACACTGTCATGTAGATAGGTTTAAAAATTATGTTCTGCATACTGACGGGTCGCTGAGTACGATATTTAATTTAAGCACGTTGTAGTACATGTACTTAGCGAATCAATCAGAATCGATAGAAGATCTCCGTGAAGAGTGCCTGTCTTGGCTTAATTTATATCCCGGTCAAGTCCAGGGTCGAACACGGGGAGGCAAAGGAACAACTTCGGGTTAATTCGATAATTTAGTTCTAGGTTTCCAAATGAGGATTTTTTTTATTTTTTTAATTCAAAATGAATGCCAAATACAATATGCGGTTGAATTAAGACACTAAGAAAATACACAACAAGGCCAAATTAATTCTAATATGGAATTAGTCCGATTTAGACAAATTATATTTTTCCAGTAAACTTAATCCAATGATAAATGCAACATATATATTTTTTGGAATTTTCAAGGTTAAAATGCAATAATTAAAAATGCACACTTTTTAGGGGTTTGTTCGTAATTTTTCACACAAACAGTAAGCAAAAAATACAAAAATTGTACTTGAAAGAAAGCATGATGCAAGGATACTACATTTTTGGATTTTTTTGACAAAATATGAATTTTTTTATGAATTCTTTAGTGGAAACAGAGTGACAATGAGTAATTAATTCCTAATAAATCCACAATAGCGAATTAGGCAAAGAGTGTATTATCTCATATAGGTATTTTCGATATGGAATCCAGGAGGCTTGAAATTTTTGAAAAAGATGTATGTGGATTTAACTAAAAATCAAAATACTAAAATAACTCCATAATTTATATCAGGAACATGAAAACTCTATTTTAGATGAAATTTGGTCAGTATCTCAATCAATTTCCAGGCATCATGTCTAAGTTTTCAAGATTTTTTAAACAATCGTGAGTTAGATATCAATTTAAGAGTCCAGATTGGGTAAAATATGAAGAATTTCAATTAAACAATTTTAATTAATTACCTACAACTCACAAAAATACAAATAAATATTCAGAATGTAGACAATTAGTTGCTCAACACAATGGGATTTTTTATTGAATAAAACGATGCAAAAGAGGGGTCCAATTTAACGCATGAACACAGGGTTATGCTTGCAATTTAAGAAAATACAACATATAAGAAAAGTAAGAACATGGGCCTTCTTGTAATTACAGAAACTTGATATGAAATATATGCAATTTTTACATAAAATAATAATAAAAAAGGTGGTCCTTCTTCTTCCTTGGGCGCAGGCGTAACCTAACAGGGGGCGGCGGTGCGCAGAGGCTGGTGGGGCAGAGGTGAGTGGCGCGGAGCGGGCGCACGGCCCGCACGCGGTGGCGCTAGGCTAGAGAGTCGCTAGGGTGGCCCCTGTGAAGAACGTGGCGATGATGGCTTTGGAGTGGCAGCGTTCGGCTGCTGCTGTTGGTGGTGGCGCCCGAGCAGCGGCCGACGCTGCCTCCGGGAGGTGGCCGTGCAGTGGGGGCCGCAGCCTTGGCGGCGGAGGATGGGGGTGGCAGGCGGTGCCGCCTGCTGCACATGTGTTTTTTTTTGTTTTTTTAAAAATGCTGCTAAATTATATTTTTTATTATTAGAATTTTTATTTTTTTTCTTTTAAACAGGGAGGAAATATGAATATATACAAAAAAATAAACAAATTTGGTACAGGGGAATAATGAAGAAGATGAAGATGGTGGTGATGGTGATGATGTGGTAGAAAAAAATACTATGGTGTTGATGCGATATAAGAAAATTGCAAAAAGTAACAAGATGATAAAATGAGGAGAAAAATTACCTACGACGGAGACGACCGCCTATGATGTGCTCAAGAGAGCACGGTCTTCGCTCTAATCACTGGCGAGCGATGAGCTCGAGCAGCGCGCGGGTACAACTGCGATGTTGGCCAAAAGAACCAACAGATCTCACTGGAGAGAGGGGCTATCGTCGCTCAACCGCGGTTGCATCGCTGTCACCGATTCAACTCTGGGAACTAGGCTCTCCTCACATAAAGATTGATCAAGTGCAAAATGAGGAGGATGAGATGTATATAAAGAGAACACATGAGAGGTTATTAAAGTGGTGGAGTTGAATGGGAGGTTGTATTATTAATGGAGTTGAATGGGAGGTTATTAAAAAATGGTGGAATTGAATGGAAGTTGGTGGTAGAAGAGAAGTTATTGTAGAGAATGTTAATTTAAATAAAATAAAATAAAAGTAGATTACTAAAAAGGAAGAATAAAAATAAAAAGAGAAAAAGTGGAGAATTTACAAAAGAAGACAAACAACATGTACATTTTTTGTTTGCTTTTCTAATTTATATTTTTTTGTCTTCTTAATAGGAGACATTTACAACAGGAAAATACAATAAAATACTACAATCAAAATACAACACAATGATGATTCTTTTGGATTTTTAAGTAATTGAAAAAGATAAAATAAAAATGAAGAAAGAATGAATATATACATAATATACAATGTACATCTAGGTCCCAAAACCCAACTTTTAAATGAGCTACGATTTCCGTTGTATAGATAATTTTCTAACTTGAAATTTAAAAGTGAGTTTGGTGAATTCATAGTTCATACGGAGTGAGAATTTGGCTTGGAAGTTGGACTTTACGGTCTTTTCTTTTTGGGATCTAAGAGCATTTATTTGAGGTAAATTTGTTTTTGTATTTTTGTATTTATATATACATTTTTATGAATAAGTTAGAAAAGAATTAGATAAAAAAAGAGTTGAAATGAAATTATTAAAAATATATGAAGTTTTGGGCCATTTACAAGAGAAAAACTCCTTTTTGCGACTTTTTATTGTTAATTTATTTTGTACAATCTAATATACAATAATTAGTGTGTTTTATGTACAAGAGTCATTTTGTTCATTTATTTATTTTTTTGATATTTATTTGAGAATTTGGTCAGGGATTTTTCTAAGATCAAGATATTGGGATGATGAATCACGGATTCATCACCCCCCCTATACTTAAACTTTGCTAGTCCTCGAGCAAATAAAGAATGAATAAGTTAGATTAGCCCCTGACTGTGCATGTGAATACCAAACTTGATCCGTTTAAGAACTCTCGATTTTAGAGATCCTAGAATTCTAAGTTGAACCAAGCTCTAGTCAAAAGGTATCCAATTTCCCTAATCATCAGACTCTCTTTGTATACATATATAGTAGGGATATGACTTAAGTGTTGACTGCAGTTACAAGAGTAGAGTCACAACGTCACCCAAGGTTCCAGTCTAAGAGACTCTCCCAAGAACCTGAACCTCAACACTAGGGAATAAACCATTTCTTGCATCCAATCCACCGTGTCTTTAGTCGTCAGACTTAAAAGTGTAGATGGAGGACATAGGATTGTGTCATTTCTTCTCTCCCTCTCATTGGAACAAGGATTCTCTCAAGCGCCTTATTATGCAACACATATTTTTGGTGTTGATCAGTGCGTCCGTCAAGAGAAGTAGGAGTCGTCTGCACTTGTTTTCTTGGGAGTACACCGGGGTTTGCCTTTTTTGAGTATCTATTATACCTTCTACACTCAGACTTGTAGCATTTACGATGCAGAGCCCTTTTTTGGTGCAATCCCGACTCCTGGTCCTAATAGCGGTGGTCCAAGTGGACACTTTGAAACGGTTGGGAGCGCTCACCTTTGGTGGAAGCTCTTTTGATAGTTGACTTTGTGGAATGAGAGCTTTTCTTTAACATTTCATTGCTTTGTAGTATTTTTGGCTTGCTCCACTGCTTTTACCAAGAGTTGGCGCACACTGATCAATAATTTTTTTATTTTATCACACCCTGGCACATAGGTAAATGTCAAGAGATAGTACAAGAACCATGTTCTCATACTGGCTAAAGATGTTGACACTCAGGTTTCATGAAGCCTTCCTTGATTTTATCTTATTCTCGAGCATCATCAAATCAAGTCCAAACTCAAATCCCTCATCCCAGTTCCTCAAGTGAAATACGTGAAAGTATGAGCTATGGGTAAAGTATATATGTAATATATACACACCCCCTATACTTATCATGTGTTATGTCCTCAGAGCATAAGAAGCGAGAAAAAGACATTGCTCGTGCTATGCCTAGGATGGCTAAAATAATAAAAAGTATAGATGTCGATCCGCCCCCATATACTTAGGCTCTGGTCAGCCTAAGTGTAGAAGAAGAGAAAAAAATGGGGCGGACGAGGTCAAGAGGAGAAATGGATGAGTATATACACATGGGGGGCATCGGTTCCCCCTATACTTAGGCTCTAGTCAGCCTAAGTATAGGACAGGAGTACGTGTGAGAACCGATGTGACCTGCAGAATATACAAAGAAGGGAGAATATGCAAGAGTGATTGAATCTTGATGTTGTATCTTCATTACGAGTAATATGATGTACCTTCTCTATGATCACTCTGCATGAAATTGATGACCTCGACTAGGACTAACTACTCTTTCGAATCAACAAACTGCTTCAACAGTTATCCATTTACCACATGAGATTGTGCACCATCTATGAGATCAGCTATCTCTACACTTCCATTCCCGTGCACTTTCTTAACAACAAAGGGACCCGTTCATTTAGATTTGAGCTTCCCATGGAACATCTTCAACCTGGCATTGAAGAACCATACCATTTGTCCAGGGACAAAGTCTTTGCACCTAATGTGTTGATCATGCCATCTCTTTACTTCATCCTTATAAATCAAATTGTTGTCATATGCCCTGTTTCGGATTTCCACGAGCTCGTTCATGTTAAAGTCTCGACAAAGCTTCCCTAGGTGACAACTCCAATTAATCTTCTTGATTGCCCATTCGGATTTATGAATTAACTCTGCAGGAAAATGGCATGGCTTGCCATAGATCATCATAAATGGTGAAGTACTCAATGGTGTCTTGTAGATTGTCCTATATGCCCACAGAACTCGGTCCAAGAGCTGAGACCAGTTCTTCCTATCGAGACGAACCAATTTCTGCAAAATACTCTCAACCTCTCTATTCGAAAAATCTGCCTTGCCGTTGGATTGTGAGTGGTAAGGACTAGTAACTCTATGCTCAAATCCATAGTCCTTAGCTAAAGATCTCATATCGCGGTTCACAAAGTGGCTACCCCCATCAGATATCAAAACTTTTGGCACCCCGAACCTAGCAATAATATGGTCTCTCACAAACATACAGACAGTCTTGTTATCTGCGTTTCGGATTGGGATAGCCTCCACCCACCTAGATAGATAGTCAATCGCCAACAATATGTACTCATGTCCTTGGCTGTTGGGAAAGGGACCCATAAAATCTATGCCCATGCATAAAAAACATCACAAATAATCATCGGTTGCATGGGCATCTCATCTCTCTGTCCAACTATCCCTCCCATCCTTTGACAAATCGGGCACGACCGTACAAAATCGATGGCATCTCTAAACAAGGTCGATCAATACAATCCACATTGAAGTACTTTGTGAGCGGTTCTCTTTCCCTAATGGTGTCTTCTAGCCTCAAGTGAATGACAATATGTGAGGACACTCTGGTATTCCTCCTGAGGAATACACCTTCTCCGAAAACAATCCGGTCCTTCGAAGAAAAGGAAAGGATCATCCCAGTGGTGTCTCCTCGAATCCGACTTCAGTCGATCAATGCTGCTCCTAGTCCAACCATGGGGAACCTGCTTGGAGATAAGATAGTTCACCATGTTGGCATACCATGGGAGTGAGTCAATAACACAAATTGACTCATCTGGGAAGGTCTCTCTAATCCTCTCATAATCAGTAGAATCCTTAAGTTCAATCCGAGAATGGTGATCAGCTACAACATTCTTCACTCCAGGTTTATCTTTTATCTACAAATCAAATTCCTGGAGGAGTAAAATCCACCTAAGAAGACGCGCCTTCACGTCATTCTTTTCCATTAAGTATCGAATGGTTGTATGATCAGTGTAAATTGTAACCTTAGAGCCCAAAATATATGATCTGAACTTCTCAAGGGCCCATACTACAGTGAACATTTCCTTTTCATTCATTGTATAATTCTTATGTGTAGGATCTAATACTTTGCTCGCGTAGTGGATCGCAAACGGGATCCCCTCTCGTCGTTGTCCTAACACCGCTCCTATTGCGAAATCTGAGGCAGTAGTCATGATCTCAAAGGGGAGAGACCAGCCAGGAGCTCGTAGGATTTGTGAGGCACAAATATTCCTCTTCAAGAGCTGAAAGGACTCCAGACACCTGTAATCTACAATGAACTATGTGTCTTTCCCTAAGAGTTTAGTCAGTGGGTGGGTGATCTTTGAAAAATCCTAATTGAATCTCCTATAGAATCCAACATGCCCTAAGAATGACCGCACTGCACGTTGGTAGGGGGATCGAGTTTCTTGATCGCCTCCACCTTGGCAGGGTCAACCTCCATTGCCCTTTTGGAGATGACATGCCCAACATGATACCCTCCGTCACCATAAAGTGACTCTTCTCCCAGGAGAGTATCAGATTCACCTCTCTACACCTCGTAAGGACTCGATCCAAGTGCGCTAAACATGTATCAAAAGAATCACCGTGGACCGAGAAGTCATCTATGAATACACCGAGAAGTCATCCATGAACACTTCCAGGAAATCTCCCATCATCTTGGCAAATATGGCTATCATGCACAGCTGGAATGTACCTGGGGCATTACAGAGCTCGAATGGCATGTGCCTGAAAGCATAAGTACCTAATGGACATATGAATGTGGTCTTTTCCAGGTCCTCAGGTTCTATAGCTACCTGGTTGTAGCCTGAGTATAATAAAACAGAAGAACTCTTTCCCTGCGAGTTTCTCCAAGATCTGATTAATAAACGGCAAGGGAAAGTGATCTTTCTTGGTCGCGACATTCAGGCACCTGTAATCAACATAGACACGCTACAACGTGGGTACTCGTGTCACGATCTCTACCCCCTCTACGTTGGTGACCATCTGAATTCTCGACTTCTTTAGGACAACATGAAGTGGGGCCACCCACTTGGAGTCAGAAATAGGGAATATAAACCCTGCTTTTCTCCATTTCTCAATCTCTTTCTTCACTATTTCCCGTAGATTGGGGTTAAGTTTCCTTTGGAACTCATGGGAATGTCTCACATTATCCTTAGTAAAAATATGGTGCGAGCAGAGAGCGGGGTTGATGCCTACGAGATCTGACACTGTCTAGCCTATCGCTTTGCGGTTCCTTTCTAAGACTTCTAACAACCTAGAATCTTGTTCTAAAGTCAAGTATGAGCTAATGATGATAGTATATCTCTCTTTGGGTCCGGCAAGAAAGGAGTACTTAAGCGTAGGAGGTAGTGATTTCAGTTCTGGAAATGTAGTATCATCATGCAAATATGGCTGAACTGAATCTGAATCTGGTTCCATGCTGCATGAAGGTGGGCTAAGCTGCGTAGTACTTGCCACCAACTCAGAATTATGGGGAGTCGGATCGCCAAAGAAATACGGTAATTTGGCCAAAGCTGCGTCCGACTCATCATCTATGTCCCATGATCGTTCTGAAGAGGATGGAACTGGCATATCCAGATGGATCTCTATATCATCATTAGGATAGGTATATGCATCCCTCACAAGATGAGACAACACCTGACAAACTGCATCATCCACTATGCCTTTTCCAGATGAAAGGGACTCGCTCTGTCCTGAAGGAATATGTCCCCAAATCCCAACTGTGCTAATCATTCTGCAATCTACCTCTGAAGATGATTACTCGATGCTACTCTCTAAATCAGGTCGCTGACACTTGGTTTGGTTCATCTCAAGGTTCACTTCTTCCCCTGGAGAACAGAACTTCATCATTCCCATACCATAATCGAAAGCTGCGCCCGCGGTCCTAAGGAAGGGTCGTCCGAGAATGATCTAAGATTCTCTCCAATGATTAGGGGTCTCCATGTCCAAAACTATGAAGTCAACCTGATAGTTCTGCCCCTCAATCGAGATAACTACGTTCTTCACTTCTCCCTTAGGTCTCTTCACTGAACGATATGCAAATTGGAGTAAAGCTCTAGATTTGCGAAGTGGTCCCAACTCCAATTTCTGATATAAGGCTAAGGGAAGTAACTTGATCGAAGAACCGTTATCCAAGAGTGTGCGTGCAAACGCAATGTCGTCAATACGATTCTCTACATAGTGAGCACCCATGTCTCTCTTTTTTCTTGGCAAAGTCTGATTCTTGAGACAATAATTGTGGCTACTGACAAGACATGTGTCTTTACGTTTTTATTATCTTCCTTCCTGCTAACCCTTGTAGGTGTGCATCTCACCTTAAGGTATTTTTGGAATGCAGGATGACTAGCCACATATTCATCAAATGGCACCTTTACAGTGATATTTTCTTTACAAAACCATGCCATATCGGGTTCATCCTTCTGAATCTTTTTGATGCGCTTTCCTGCCATAAGAGCACGAGGGAAAGGGATTAAAGCTAGAGAAACAGAAGATGAAGAGTCTGAATCATGAACTGAAAGATCATTCTTGGCATTAACGGAAATAGAGTTCTTCATACATGAATCTTTTTGATACAACATGGACTCAAAATCTAGACTATCTACTAAGGGTTGTGGAATAGAAGTTGGAGTGGTATCCACCACAACCGGAGATGCAAGGTCCTCCGTAGAATCAGAAGTATATCCACGCTGCAGATGCTGCATTCGTTCTCTCCTTCTCCTCTCTGTTCCCTGAGTAGATATCCTTGAATGGTGCTGATGGGACTCCGAAATATGATGTCGTTCCTCCTCATCCTTTGAAGACTCCTCAGGTAAAGCTCCAGAGATGCCCCTCCTCGTGTCCCTCGCCTGATCAGGTATGGTCATGATCCTTCCACTCCTAAGTGACATGTGATTAGCCTTGTCACACGAAAGAATCTCATGTTCAGATCTAGGAGATGCTGAATAGTATACCTGACCAAAATGCTGCTGAGAACTAGAGCGGTTCAGGATATTGGGATTAGCCTGAACTTAGGTTGGGATCGAGGTAGAGGGTGCAGTCTGCTCGTCTTGCCATCTGGACAGGCAGTTGACATCCACCCGTAAGTCATGAATTTCGTTCCTGTAGGAATGGAGCTCGTCGAGTATCTGCTGTTGAATATCAACAGGACTAGATGAAGAAGGAAGTGGTTAAGTCTAGGAAGAAGAACGGGAAGACTGGCCTGGTGGCCAGGGTACTGCCTCTGCTGCTGCTGCTGAGGTTGCTGGCCTGCCTGGTAATGGCCCTATCGACCATACTGCTGGTACTGCTGCCGCTGCTGCTGGGGTGGCTAGAATCCAGGGCTCTGCTGTGAAGGAGGTGATGTGGAGGTGAATGCGGTGTTGTGAAAGGTCGGGGGATGCTGGTAGGTCAGTCTGTCTCCCGTACTTCCCTGCCTGGCAGGGTCCTGAGTATACCATATCCCGTTCACCTCCCAAACTGGTGGAGTCTCCTCCTGAACTGTCTCTGCTAATGGAGGTAGTTGCTGGAAAGAGTGGGTGTAGGATTGGTCTTGCTCCCACGGTTGGGGTTGCTTTGACACCAACTACTCCTGAATATGGTGAACTTGGTATACGGGAGTAGAGGGTGCAGTCACGACATGTATCCTTATCTTAGATACCTTCTCAGTCAACTCCTCTATCTGTTTTGGAAGTTTGGAGACGCTTCGGTCTAACTCATCAATCCTCGTGTCGATCTTCTCAACTACTGTATGCTTATCTGCAAGGAGTCCCATGCTAGGGATCACGTCCTGTGAGAGATTGATTATAGCTGATTTTCCCCCTCCAAATGAGAGTGAATTGGGAGGCGGTGTATAAGCCCTGCTGGCCATCTGTGAGCGGCTAGTTTCAGCCATCTGTTCGAATATCTTCCAGACGGTATCCGCTCCTCGTGATGTATAGTTGCCTCCATATACAATGCTCACTAAACCCTGCATCTCAGGGTTGAGACCAGTAAAGAACGACTGGACCAAGATATTATCATCTAGTCCATGAGAGGGACACTTCTGCACGATGTCCTTGAATCTTTCCCAAGCATCACAAAAGTCTTCATGGGGTAATTGAGAAAAACTCGTAATGCGTGTCCTCATCATATTAGTTCTACTCGGCGGGTAGAACTTCTTCAGAAACATATCCTTGAACTGGGCATAATTGGTGACTGTAACTCCCAAGTTCTTTACCCAGTAGTCAGCTTTGCCACCCAAGGCAAATGGAAGGGATTTGAGCCTAATATAATCCTGGCTAACATTATGATGTTTGAGGTTAGCATAGATGAGCTCAAAGTCCCTTAGGAATGCATATGGATCCTCAGAATTATTCCCATCAAAGTGTGGCAGCAGGTTCAGAAAGTGCGGTTTCAACTCAAAATCAACTGTGGGGTCTGCCGGACTTAAGTAGTTCCGAATTTGGTATTGTCCAGGGTTGTACGCCGCATCCATTGGTGGTTCGACCCCAACATTTAACTGTTCTAACTGAGCTCGGAGTAGTGCGTGTTGCTGCTCAGATGTGGCTAATCTGGCAAGTACCATTCTCATCGGGTCTTCATGGTTCTCTTCTTCCTCTTCTTTCTTCTTTGGAGGCACTTTCCTTGAATCTTCTTTATGGCATGAATCATCAAGGTGTTCTTGATTAGAAGAGGATTTATGAATCAAGATATTCTCACCGAGGCGAAGGTCTTCCTCGGTGAGGTGGGAAGAGAGAGAAAGGGAATGGTTTGAGAGTAACCATCCCGGAGTGGGTGATCCTGGGCTCAAGAGGGTCATGAGTCCAGGTTGGTCCGAGTTGCACCCGGACCTTTGAAGACATACTTCTTGGAGGGTTCAATGAGAGATTCACAAAGTCCGAATAAATATCCCCCCAATCGATCATCTTCGATGTCAAAAGAACCGATTAGATCACGATATTCAATGAGACACTAGTTCTACGGTGCATGTAAATGTGCGGAGTAAACTCACACAATCCAAACCCTAAATTTTACCAACTCAACACGTGATGGCCGTAAGGGTTCAGTCGAATTAACTTATCAATTTTAGTTGGTGATAAATACAATCTTGGAAATATTAACGAGCTGTTAGGTGCCCGTATTTTCCTACAGTCAGGCCCGGTTCTTACGACTAGTTTGACCTTCTTTCAGCCAGTATATGAGTAATTATGGATCGCATAAATACGACTACCCGTTCCTTTAGGGCTAAGGCACCCTCTAAACCTCCCACTCTGCTAAGGAAGTCCGGACTGTATAAATACGGCTACCCGTATTCCTCACTGAAAAGTAGCTAATCACCTGAAAATAAAGAACCAGTAGTAAGTAAGAAATCCTGCCTTGGCTCTATCCTAGGATCGTCTTTCTCTCACTTGCAAGTAAAACAAACAATGAGGGCTTTATGCACCCGCAAACAAGGTTCTTTTTAGTATAATTTTTTTAATCGACCTGCTCAATTTAGTCCCAATTTTAGAGTTAGGTTATCACTTGAAAATTAATCTAAACACAAAAACATGTCTACCGTTCAGTCCCAATTTCCTTTTTGACCTTAAGTTACAAAACAAGAGGGGAATCGGAAATCGGAATGCAAACGAGAAACTATGATGCATGCTCAGAAGAAGGTATACTTACAGTGAATCACAACACTCTCCATGCGTTATACAAAACTAAATTTGTAAATTTTAACTAAATGCATGCAGATCGAGAAAACCGCACCTAAATAGTATACTATTAGTGGGGAAGAATTGATTTGATTTGAGCTAAGTAGTACGTGTCTACGTGCATCTCATTATGAATCTTATAAGATATGTGAATCTTCTAAGATGTGTGTGGCCTAAATTATGAAGGGCACAAATAAATTTGATGCTAAACTACTGTGTGCCTAATCCTTAATTTCACCACTCAAGTCGAGCCCCACCTCACCGGAGAGTGAAACAGGTCTCGACACATCACAAAGTAAAAGTCCAAGTCTCTTTAGAAGCGCGAGCTCTCAAACAAGAGTCGCTGTAAATAAGAAAACCACCTAAATAATTACAACACAATAATTATAAGAATTTACAAAAATTCTCTCGAAAACAAATTATTTATATTCTCTCTTCAGCAGTCGGCGTGCGTCGTGTCCGTCGACCTTCGATGCACTCCAAGTCCACCGGACCCTTGCAAGGAAAGGAAAATTTAGATTAGAGATATCAACAATAAAATATATACAAAAATGAGAGGAAAAATAATTGCAAAAAATGGAATAAATACAAGTGGCTCGGGGGTCAGACTACCCGAGTAGAGAAAATTTAAATCTAAATTTTTAAATTAATCCCTAAGTTGTTTGCCTCCCCGGCAACAGCACCATCTGACGGGTAGCTGAGTACGATGTTTAATTTAAGCACATTGTAGTACGTGTACTTAGCGAATCAATCAGAACCGAGAGAAGGTCTCCGTGAAGAGTGTCTCAGCTTAATTTATATCTCGGGCAAGTCTGGGGTCGAACATAGGGAGGCAAAGGAACAACTTCGGGTTAATTTGAACATTTAGATCTAAGTTTTCAAATACGGATTTTTTTATTTTTTAATGCAAAATGAATGCCAAATACAAGATGAGGTTGAATTAAGACACTAAGAAAACACACAACAGGGCCAAATTAATTCTAATATGGAATTAGTCTGATTTAGCCAAATTATATATTTCCAGTAAACTTAATCCAATGATGAATCCAACATATATTTTTTTTGAATTTTCAGGGTTAAAATGCAATAATTAAAAATGCACACTTTTTATGGGTTTGTTTGTAATTTTTCACATAAATAGTAAGAAAAAATTATGAAAATTTTATGGAATGAAAACGTGATGCAAGGATATTACAGTAATAATTTTGAATTTTTTGACAAAATATGAACTATTTATGAATTTTTTAGTGGAAACAGAGTGACATTGAGTAATTAATTCCTAATAAATCCACAATAGAGAATTAGGCAAAGAGAGAATTATCTCATATAGATATTTTCATATGGAATACAGGAGACTTGAAATTTTGTGAAAAAGATGTATATGGATTTAACTAAAAATCAAATACTAAAATTACTCCACAATTTATTTCAGGCACAGGACAACTCTATTTTGGATGAAGTTTGGACAGTATCTCAATCACATTTCAAGGCATCATGTCTAATTTTCAAGAACTTTTAGACAACCGTGAGGTAGATATCAATTTAAGAGTTCAGATTGGGTAAAATATGAAGAATTTCAATTAAACAATTTTAATTAATTATCCACAACTCACAAAAATACAAATAAATATTCAGAATGTAGACAATTATTTGCTCAACACAGTGACATTTTTTATTGATAATGATGCAAAAGAGGGTCCAATTTAACGCATGAACACAGGGTTATGCTTGAAATTTATGAAAACACAACATATAAGAAAACTAAGCACATGGGCCTTCTTGTGATTACAGAAACTTGATATGAAATATATGCAATTTTTACATAAAATAATAATAAAAGCTGGACCTTCTTCTTCCTTGGGTGCAGGCGTAATCCAACAGGGGGTGGCAGAGAAGGGTCAGCGGGACGGCCGCACGGCCGGCGGCGCGCGGTGGCCGGCGGGGTGGAGGCGAGTAGCGCGGAGCGGGTGCGCAGCGTGCGTGCGGTGGCTCTGGGCTAGAGAGTCGCTGGGGTGGCCCCTGTGAAGAGCGTGGCGACAGTGGCTTTGGAGTGGCGGCATTCGACCGCTGCTGTTGGTGGCGGCACCGAGCAGCAGCCGACGCTGCCTGCTGGTGGTGGCCGTGCAGTGGGGGTCACGACCTTGGCGGCGGAGGATGGAGGTGGCGGGCGGCGCCACCTATTGCGTGTGTGTGTGTGTGTTTTATTTTTTTAAATGCTGATGAACTATATTTTTTTGTTTTTAGAGTTTTTTTAATTTTTTCCTTTTAAACAGGGAGGAAATATGAATATATACAAAAAAGGAAAAAAATTGGTAGAGGGGAATGATGAAGAATATGAAGATGGTGGTGATGGTGATGATGTGGTAGAAAAAAATGCTATGGTGTTGATGTGATACAAAAAAATTGGAAAAAGTAACAAGATGATAAAATGAGGAGAAAAATTACCTACGATGGAGACGGTCGCTTATGATGTGCTAATGAGAGCACGGTCTTCGCTCGAATCACTGGCAAGCGATGAGCTCGAGCAGTGCACGGGTGTGGCTGTGATGTTGGCTAAAAAAACCAACGGATCTCACCAGAGAGAGCGCTGTCGTCGCTCGACCACGGTTGCGTCGCTGTCATCGATTCAACTATGGGAACTAGGCTCTCCTCACATAAAGATGGATCAAGTGCAAAATGAAGAGTATGAGATGTATATAAAGAGAATACATGAGAGGTTATTAAAGTGGTGGAGTTGAATGGGGGGTTGTATTATTAATGGAGTTGAATGGGAGGTTATTAAAAAATGGTGGAGTTGAATGGAAGTTGGTGGTAGAAGAGAAGTTATTGTAGAGAATGTTAATTTAAATAAAATATAATAAAAGTAGGATACTAAAAAGTAAGGATAAAAATAAAAAGACAAAAGTGGAGAATTTACAAAAGAAGGCAAACAACATGTACATTTTTTATTTGCTTTTCTAATTTATATATTTTTTATCTTTTTATTAGGAGATATTTACAATAAGAAAATACAATAAAATACTACAATAAAAATACAACACAATGATGATTTTTTTGGATTTTTAAGTAATTGAGAAAGATAAAATAAAAATGAAGAAAGAATGAATATATACATAATATACAATATACATCTAGGTCCCAAAATCCAACTTTTGCAAATGAGCTCCGATTTTAATGAAAGCACTTCCGTTGGATAGATAATTTTCTAACTTGAACTTTAAAAGTGAATTTGTTAAATTCGGAGTTCATACAGAGCGAGAATTTGGCTTGGAAATTGGACTTTATGGCTTTTTCTTTTTGAGATCTAGGAGCATTTATTTGAGGAAATTTGTTTTTGTATTTTTGTATTTATATATACATTTTCATGAACAAGTTAGAGAAAGAATTAACCAAAAATGAGTTGAAATGAAATTTTTAAAAATATATGAAGTTTTGGGCTATTTATAGGTGAAAAACTTCTTCTTTTTGCGGCTTTTTATTGTTAATTTATTTTGTTCAATCTAATATACAGTAATTAGTGTGTTTTATTTACAAAAGTCATTTTGTTAATTTATTTATTTTATGGACATTTATTTGAGAATTTGCTCAGGGATTTTGCTAAGATCAAGATATTGAGATGATGAATCGTGGATTCATCACGTACCGCATCGAGAGAGCTGGGATGCACTATAAGTCTTCTAACTCAGCATGCATCATTAGGTTCAATGGTGAGATTTCCATCATTGAACCAACTTGCACGACTTTTCCGCTATCTCCCTCTGATTTTGAGTGCCTCGGGCATAAAAGAGAATCTAGAAGAATGTTAGGCGCTGGTATGAAAACAGATTCAAAAAAGTGAAAACCCAAAAAATTAAAACAAGGAGACTGCTAAATAAACTTGGACCTTAATTAAAATGTGTAATGGACCATCATTCTACTGGGTTCATAAAGCCCTCATTGTTTTCAGGTACCTTTGGAGGGGGACCAAAGCCCCACTCCCATGAGTGAGGAACGACCCATAAGGAAATCCCAGTCTGTAACTGCCTTGTGTATCGCCTGGATTTCCGAAGTATTGGTGCTTCTATCGTATGTGATCGAGTATGGCCTTGTCAGCGATGGTAGTTCCCGCCTTGTGTAGAACACCGACATGGTTTGAAGTACTGAGCTTAGGCCACGCCATCACGGGGGTGTCTGTCTCATCGGTTTGCGTTCGAGTAGGTTCTTGCACGCTCACGGGTGATTCCGTTCCGAGCAAGAACTGAAGTATTGGTTTCGCCTATTGGCGTCCTCTCTCTATTTCTTTAGCTGAGTAGGGATCCAGGAAGGGTTACAAGTACCTCAAAAAGTGCAGACTACATGTTACAAAGGAGGAGGACAAGTACAAGATACTTTTTTGGCAGTATTCTCGCTCCTATAGGGTTAGCATGCTAAGGGCATGTTACAAGATATGCCTAGAATAACAACTCTAAAACTGAAAAGATAATAATTAGCCAAACCTTTACAGCTCCACATGGCGTGAGTTGGCGAACCCAATTTTGTATTGCGTTTATATGGATCTAGGTTAAGGTTCAAAGATCATGTCACGCGCACCAGCACCAATTTTGTCATGTGTTTCTCCCTTTGACCCCCGCTTAGTTTGAGCCTTCTACTGTTTTGCACTCCATTTGATTCCTCGTTGACCTCTGCATCCTTCTTCTTGCAATGATCTCCCTCTTGCTTCACGATGTTGATCCATGGATGGCTTAGTCGAGATCCCGCCGACACCCACTGATGAATCTCGGATTCATCACTCTAAATCTCATTTATTAAGCTTAAGTCCCTAAAAATCAACAGCATATTTGCTTTATTCTGCACAATTAGCATTCATGCATGTTTTCATAAAAATGGCATTTTATCCATAATTTCTGCACAAAATAAAAGCCAAAAATCCAAGCCACAGTTGACCTATAAAAAGCCTAACTTCCCAGATTTTTATCTCCTTCATGCTAACTCCGAATAACCCAAAACCACTTCCATTGTGTACATATCACTCACAAGAATAAATGAAAAATACAAAAAATCACTAACCCAAATAAGTGGACCAAAAACCCAAACCCTAGTTTCAGGATTTTCGGACTAAAAGCCACATATCTTCCCCATCCAGTGTCCGATTTGATCCTACTCACTTTTGAACTAATGCACATTCAATTAGCTTCAAAACAAGACCAAGTTCAAGTGAATCGGAGCTCGTACGTGAAAGTTGGGTTTTGGGCCTCTTTTGGACTTGTATATTTTAGCAGTTTTCTGACCTATATTTTATGTATATATTTTCTTAATCAATAAAATTCCAAAAAATTAGATTTAGATGTCTTTTATTTATCTTTGATTTTGCCATATTTTTCCAGATTTTTTATCTTATTTAAAAATGACAAAAAATACAAAGCCCCAAAATCTAGGTATTCTATGTACATAGGATACCCCAAAAATTCACTTTTTACATTTGACCGATTTTGATTTTGATGTCTTCATGAAAGTTGTAGATCCCGTCGAGACGAGCATTTTTTGTGAAAGAACTTTTTCGATCCGATGTCATTTGCTATTTTTTATGGATTTTACAAAGGTTTTTTTATTGAATTTTCTGGTGCTGACACGTGGCAGCCCCAGAGGCCGCCACGTGTCAGTCGTTTTTGGCCCTTTTATCCTTAGGTTAAAAAAAATTAATTAAAAATAAAAGGGCCGCACGTACGTCGCACGTGCCTCCAGGCACGTGCTCCGCACGTGCCGCGCCCCCTCTCTCTTGACCGCCACGTGCCACCTCCAGGGTCGTCCGATCTCGGCCGATCGGACGGCCCGCACCCTTCGTCTACCTCCCAACAGCCAGCGATGTCTCCGCCCCAAACCTCGCAACCACCAACGGCCGCCGCCCCGCCTCGCAACTGCCGCCGCTTATCTCGCGCACGGCCTCCTCCATCGCAAACCTCTCCCCGTTATCTGCAACAGCCGCCTCCCTCGCCTATTTAAGAGTCCCGCCAACCACAGACCTTCGCATCCATCGACCCCCGCCAAAAGGCTCCTTCGAGGTGGTGACAGACCTCTACCCCAGCGAGATCCGAGCTCCTCAAGCTCGTCGCAGCGCTTCTCCGAGCATGCCCTCGCTCCGGCCACCCGTCGCCGTCGAGCCCCTCATCCCTCTCCAGGTAATCTCTCTTTCTCTCTCTATCTCTTTCTCTCTTTGCTCCGCTCGGAGCTTTGTTCCTACCACTCCGCCATCCCCCATCGCCTTCTCCGCCGTTTCGTTCGCCGGCCCTTCTCCTTTCACCGCATCAGCCCGCTCCCCACCATCCACAACCACGGTCATCTCCAACTTCGCCATCGACGACATTGCCGCCGTTCCACCTTCATCTACGATCATCTCCTCCGACGATACGACAACCAACGACGACCGACTTCACCAACAGCCACCGGATCCGTCTTCAACAACGCCAGGAGGTACGCAGCGACTCCGCCACGCCATCGTCTTCGACATAACTTCCCCGACTTCGACAACCATCACCAAGCCGGGCTACCTCCGCCCCCTCCGCCACTGAGGCTTCCGGCCAAGGCCTTCAACGTTCATCGTACCCGTCGACTACTGTTACGCCTCAGCGACTACCATCACCATCTTCTCCGGCCATCATCGTCAACATCAAATACCGCCGGGCGTCGACCTTCGTCTCCGACAACCCACTCCGCCTCGCCAGGGACTTGGCGCGCCTCCTTCGACCTCAACGACGAGATCCACACCCGCAGCAACTTCGCCGACCACCGGGGCCTTGTCATCAACCTCACGCGCCACCGGCATCGACCGCCTCCGCTCCAGCAACGCCACCCGCAACTCAACCGCAGCCCCTCCGCCGCCTCCGCTACCAGACGTCGGGCGCTAGGCCCGAGGCCCCAGCACTCGCGAGTCGCGTGCGTGGGGAACTTCAGCTCAGACCCCAAGTCACGTGCTGGGCACGTGACTGATCAAATTGCATCAGACTACCCAGAGATTCCAGTATTTGATCTTCAGTCCATCGACCAGAGGCACGTGCGACGCACGTGCCATTCTGGGCAAAATTGCAAAGGCCCCCCGCTTCTTCTCTCCATTTCCATTCCAGTCCAAGATCAGAGGGCACGTGCTGCGCACGTGCCGCTCTGTTAAATTTGCAATAAGGGCCCCCAAACTCCTGGTAATTTCAACTAGGTTCCCCCTGCATTGTTTTTATTTTTTTATTCAGTTTGCATCGGTACCCCTGTTTTTGGCATCCATTATAGACCTCTACATTGCATAATTTTATTTATTTAAAAATAGAACTGTGTTTCTCATCTTATTCTCTACATTTGAACATATTGTAGATATTTTTATGATCAATTATTAATTAATAATCAATTATTCCGTGAAAAATTGCAAAGTTTACCCAGTTTGTGCTCTAAATTTTGTATGTGATTAACCGAAGCTTTAAAAATCCCTGAAAAATCACATATTGTAGAGATTATTTTGAAACATTGTGCTAAAAAAGAATTGCATTTGCATGCATCATTTTCCCTGTAAAAATCATTTTGCACATTTCACTATTTGATTTTTAATAGGTATTAGATCTCACATTCTTTGAGGGTTAGGATTTTTCTGAGATCAATCATCTCGTGATAGATCTTAGATAATTTTGGTCATCGAAAATAAGTAGGTTTGATATTTATTATAATTAAATATTGAAAATCATTCTGTTTGCATTTAAAAATCCATAAAAAATTTCTTATTGCATCCAAAAATTCCAAAAAAATTACATTATATTCATTTCATCATCATTTACATTGTGGCCAAGTTTCGTATTTTTCGGACATCGTTTGATTGAAATTTACATTTTAAGTCTCTAAAATAGGCCAAAACCACATCTGCATCTCTTATTTGCATTGAAAATACAAAAAAAACCACCTTGAAAACCGAACTAAAAATTGGATAAGCAACTCTAGGTTGTTCCTTTGCCTCCTTGTGATCGACCTTGGGACTTGCCCAAGTAAAACAAACATAAGAACCACTTGATTAAAATTGATTAAAAATTTGTGGTTATTTCTTGACCGTTTCTGATTGTCGCCTACAACAAATTATATTTTATTTACACGCACGAAGATTAAAAACAACTTCTTAAAGCGGCATTTTCGGACTCGTCAGATGGCGACGTTGCCGGGGAGGCAAACGGCTTAGTTTTGTGTTTTGAAAATTTTTCGCTCGTTTTTCCGCATTCGGGTAGTCTGAACCCCGAATTGTTCATTGTGAATACCATTTTATTTCCAGCATTTATTTTTCAGCATTTATTCGCTTGTTCTATTTTCGTAGTCACTCTCTTACACATATCTCTCTTATTTTTCTTCCGAGGTACCCGGCGTACGTGGAGCGGTTTTCAAGAAACCGACGCTTCTTCACCGACATCCGAGAAAACCACAAATTAATTTAAGATTGAGTCGAGTCGTAAGAGAGAGTAGAGTCTAGGTTTTTAATTTTTGCAAATTTCCATTTCTGCTCATTTACAGCGGTGTCCGTTTGGACTCTCGCACATGTAAAAAAGACTCTGAACTCTTTTCTGTGGTGTGTCGTGGCCTGTTTCACTCTCCGGTGAGGGTGGGGCTCGACTTGAGTGGCGACTAGGATAAACTTGTACATACGGCTCTCAGAGCATTTTTTTCTGATTGTGCTCGTAGGATCTTAAGCCACACTGCACTATAATCAAGACGCACATTGAACGTCCAACTTAGCCAAATTTAACTCAGTTCTTCCCGCTAATAGAACTTTCTGCTTAGGTGTGGTTTTTATCGGCTTGCACGCATATAGAATAATTTTTAAATTCTGTCTAGCATCCCACATGGAGATTGCGAGGAGGCACTGTAAGTCTTCTAACTGAGCATTCATCATTTTCCGCATGCATCGGCTTTTCCCGACTTTCTCCCCCTTGTTTTATCACATAAATCTAAAGGAAATTGGGACTGGACGGTAGACGTGTGTTTGTGCTCATCTAAATTCTTCAGTGATCACCTAATTAAAATTGGGGCTGCTAAATATAGCCGATCTTAAGAACCCATAAAATCAAGAATTTTTGCGGGAGAGAAACCCCGTCATTGTTTGGTTTGCTTGAGCGAGAGAGCGACCCGCACACTAGGATAGAGCCACACCTTAACTCTTTTCAGACTACTATCTTGGGATAGGCCAGTCTCATGAGAGTATTAGGTTCCTAAACAGCTCGCTTTAAACGCTCTGATACATTGCATTATCACCGAACTCTAAAATTGACAAGATAATTGACCGAACCCTCACGGTCTTCACTTTGAGTTGAGTTGGTGAAACAACCCTTGTATTGTGTTTGGTTTGTGCGTAGAAAATAAGTCATCAGCGAATACTGCACATTTGTGCTTCCATCATAAACCGCAAACCTCTTGTTGACCTCGAGAATGGAAGATTGTCGTAATTCTTGTTCAAACTCCGCGAACCCTTCTTTCTCTACCACAAACTCTCCAATCTCAAAAGCCCAGAGAAACTCTTACTCTGGACCTGCTTGGCCTCTGGGAAACCCTTCCCAAGAACCCTATTCCTACGCTTCCTTCTTCTTCCTAGAAGGAGGACAGACCCAAACTGTCTCTCTATCACCAAAAATTGAGGGAAACTATTACATCAATTCTTTCCAATCTATTAACTCGAACCCTTTATATTCTGAAGGTGAAGAAGAAGAGATGCCCCCAAGATGGCTTCCAAGAAAGACCCGGAAGATGAAACTAATGATGACGCCATTCAAATGATTCTAGCAAGGTTGGCTGCATCTGAGCAGCAACAACAGTTACTGAGGCAACATCTTGAGCAATTGAATGTTGGGGAAGAAGTGCCAATGGAAGCCGCCTACAACCCTGGACAGTATCAAGTGTGGAATTATTTACAGCCACCACAACCGGCAATCCACTACGAACTGAAGCCACATTTTGTCAGTCAATTACCGCAATTCCATGGTAATACGACTGAGGAACCCTATGAATTCTTGCGGGACCTGGAGCTGATCTGTTCTAATCTGAGGCACCCACAAGTCAGCCAAGACTACATTCGTCTCACTGCCCTACCTTTCGCCTTGAAAGGGAAAGCAGACTACTGGGTGAAGAACTTGGGGGTGACTGTGACGACTTATGAGAGTTTTAAAAACTTATTCTTGAAAAAATTTTACCCCTTAAGCCGGACCAATCAAATGAGGACCCGCATCACCAGTTTCTCTCAGATGCCCAATGAGCCACTCTGTGAGGCGTGGGATCGGTTTAAAGACCTTCTACAGAAATGTCCATGCCATGATCTGGACAACAACATCTTAGTCCAATCCCTCTACTCTGGCCTCAATCATGAGACTCAAGGGTTAGTTAGCGCTGCCTGTGGAGGGAATTATGCATCACGTGGAGCTGAGACCGTCTGGAAAATACTGGCGCAGATGGCAGAAACAAGCCGCTCTCAACTTGCCAGTAGAGCCTACACTGATTCCCTCAACACCCTTCAAGCCAAAGGCAGAAAGCAGACGGTCGTTGAAATAGCGGAGGACTTGATCCCAAACATGCATTTCATAGCTGATAAAATAACAATAGTGGACAAGAGAGTGAGCGACATCGACAACCGGATCTCCCAGTTCCCAAAACAGATGGAGGAGCTCACTACTAAGATGTCCAAGATGGGGGTACCTACTGCACCAACGGTCCTGGTCTACCATGTGCACCATGTCCAGGAGCAGCTAGGATCAGAACAACAACAGTCATGGGTACAGGACCAATCCTATGCCCAAGCTTCTCAGCAACCACCCCCACCGACCAAGACAGTCCAAGAAGCCCCGCCCCTGACCTTCAAAATAAACGGCATTTGGTACACACAGGACACTACCCAACAGGGTAGTATGGGGGAACGCCAGCCTTATCAACGCTCCCCCACTTTCTATAATGCCGCATTCCCTCAGCCTCCTCAGTACCCTCAAAGCATTTCAACTTCCCAGCATTCAAAACAGCAGCAGTGCTACAGTCGCCCGAACCAATCTCAGCAATACCGTCAGGCTCCCAGACCATCAGCTCAATCATCCAATCCTCCGGAAGAACCTGTTGATATCCAGAGACAGATGCCGGAAGAACTTCGTAGCTTCCGAAGTGAGCTATATGATCTGCGGGTGGATGTTAATCGTCTATCCCGTGGAAGGATGAGCATACTGTTCCCACCACAACCATTCCCGCCCAAGTTCAAGCTAACCCCAATAGCTTGAACCGATCTCAATCATCTCAACACAACGGCCAGGTATACTATTCGGATTTTTCCACATCTGAACATGAGAACCTTTCGTTTGACAATATACATGCCATGTCACTCAGGAGCAGAAGGACCGTGGTCATACCTGACCGGACTTGGGAATCGGTTCATGAGGACTCGGAGGATCAGCCGGAGGATGCTTCCGAGGAGGATGAAGAAAGACGCCTGAAGATCCCAGCACCATAGGAGGGGAAAGCATCTATGGAGTCTGTAGAGGACCTTGAACCTCTTGTTGCTTCAAAAATACCTTTGTCATCTTTTCAGCAACCTGATTTTGATTATTATCAAAAATCTGATGATTGTAATAAAAACTCCAAGTCTAATAAAGATGCTCGTATTTATGATTCTGACCTTCTATCCCCTGTCTCAAATGCTTCCATTCCTTTTCCTCGTGCCCTCAAGAAAGGAAAACAAAAGAAAAACATTCAGGATGATCCAGTAATGGAAAAATTCTGCCAGTAAAACATCACAGTCAAAGTACCCTTTGACCAGTATGTGGCCAATAATCCTGCCTTTCAGAAATATTTAAAGCCAAAATGCACTCCCACCAGGATTCGTACAAAGAGAACAAGTCAATTTGTGGAGACACATATCTTGACAGTTGCCACCACCAAATATGTCAAGAACCAGCATCTGCCAAGAAAGAAAAGGGATCTGGGCGCCCATTATGTGGAGAGTCGCATTGGCAGCATTGTGTTTACACGCACACTCCTCGACAATGGTTCTTCCATAAATCTTCTACCCTTAGCCTTATACTATAGATTGGAGTTAGGACCTCTCAAGAAATCATCATCTCTACTCCAATTTGCTGATAAATCCACCAAAAGACCTAAGGGAGAAGTAAAGAATGTCATCATCCTTATCGAGGGTACAGAATACAAAGTGGACTTCACTGTCCTTGATATGGAAACCCCGAACTATTGGAAAGAATCGCAAATCATTCTCGGAAGACCATTCTTAAGAACCGCTAAGGCTGTATTTGATTACAGTTCTGGCATGATGAAGTTCCGATCTCCAGGAGGGGAAGTAGACTTGGAGATGAAGCCAACAAAGTGGCAAAGACCAGACTCCGAATCCACCACTGAAGAGGCTGAAACATCTGAATGCAATCTCCTCCGAACCACTGGGCCGTGGGACCAACTTCCAGACATACAGACTGAAAGAACTTCTTCGAAAGAAGAAATGATGCACAATGCATTTTGCGAGATATTTCCAAACATATCAAAACACCCAGACTACTTCACCATTAATGACATAGAAAGCCTTTCGGATATGTCAAGAAAAATCAATGACGAATCGGACGCGGCTCTCGCCGAATTACCATTCTACTCAAGCAATCCGACCCATCTGACTTCTGAATTGGTAGCCAACATCTCACACAGTGACACCACCAACCGACACTGAGCCAGATATAAAGATAATTCAGTCCGATTTGATTGATGATTCAGAACTACCAGAACTGAAACCACTACCTTCCACACTGAAGTATGCATTTCTCAATGGGCCCAAAGAGAAATTTCCTGTGATCATTAGCTCATCCTTGACACTAGATCAGGAGTCTAGACTACTCGAAGTCCTTGAACGAAATCGAAAAGCCATCGGTTGGACTGTGTCGGATCTCGTGGGAATAAACCCCGCTCTCTGCTCGCACCAAATTTATGTTGAGGATAATGCAAGGCCTTCCCGTGAATTTCAGAGAAGATTAAACCCCAATCTTCGGGAAGTAGTGAAGAAAGAAAAAGAAAAATGGTGCAAAGCAGGATTCATATACCCCATTTTTGACTCCAAGTGGGTGGCCCCCCTTCATGTCGTCCCGAAGAAGTCGGGAATCCAGATGGTCACCAACGAGGAGGGGGTAGAGATCGCGACCCGAGTACCCACGTCGTGGCGTGTCTGTGTCGATTACAGACGCCTGAATGCTGCAACCAAGAAAGATTACTTTCCACTGCCATTTATTGATCAAATCTTGGAGAGACTTGCAGGGAAAACATTCTTCTGTTTTCTTGACGGGTACTCAGGCTACAATCAAGTAGCTATCGCTCCTGAGGATCAGGAAAAGACCACTTTCACATGTCCCTTCGGTACTTACGCATTCAAGCGCATGCCATTCGGTCTATGTAATGCCCCATGCACATTTCAGCGGTGCATGATTGCTATATTTACCGAAATGGTTGGTGATTTCCTGGAGGTCTTCATGGATGACTTCTCGGTTCATGGTGATTCTTTTGATACATGTTAGCACACTTGGACCGAGTCCTTCAGAGATGCAGAGAGGATAATTTGGTACTCTCATGGGAGAAAAGTCACTTTATGGTGACTGAGGGTATCGTGTTGGGGCATGTCATCTCCAAAAAGGGAATGGAGGTCGACCCTGCCAAGGTGGATGTGATCAAGAAACTTGAGCCACCAACCAACGTCAAGTCAATGAGGTCTTTCTTAGGGCATGTTGGATTCTATCAAAGATTCATACCGGATTTTTCAAAGATCGCCCGCCCACTGACTGAGCTCTTAAGCAAAGACATCGAGTTTATTGTAAATCACAGGTGTCTAGAGGCCTTCGAGCTTCTGAAAAAGAAAATTTGTGAATCGCCGATATTACAAGCGCCCGACTGGTCTCTTCCCTTCGAGATCATGACTGATGCATCGGATTTTGCTGTCGGAGCGGTACTTGGAGAAAGAAGAGATGGAATTCCTTATGCGATTCACTACGCGAGCAAAGTGTTGGATCCTGCACAGAGAAATTACACAGTAACTGAAAAGGAGATGATCGTAGTTGTTTGGGCCCTTGAAAAATTTATGTCATACATATTGGGCTCCAAGGTGACTATTTTCACAGATCACACGACCATCAGATATCTCATGGACAAGAAAGACGCCAAGGCACGACTCTTGAGATGGATCTTGCTAATCCAGGAATTTAATTTGGAGATAAAGGATAAACCTGGAATAAAGAATGTTGTTGCTGATCACCTTTCCCGAATAGAGCAAAATGATAATCCTGATACTGGACCATTAAGGAGACTTTTCCAGACGAATCAATTTGTGTCATTAATTCAACCCCATGGTATTCCGACATAGTGAACTATCTTGTCTCCAAGAAAGTTCCCTTTGGTTGGACCAAGAGAATGATTGATCGATTAAAGACAGATTCGAGAAAATACCATTGGGACGATCCTTTCCTTTTCTATGAGGGACCAGATTGTGTCCGGCGAAGATGTATTCCTCAAGAGGAATATCAGAGTGTCCTCACACATTGTCATTCTCTCGAGGCTGGAGGACACCATTCGGGAAAGAGAACCTCACACAAGGTACTCCAATGTGGATTTTACTGGCAGACCTTATTTCAGGATGCAAATGAATTTGTACGGTCATGCCCAATTTGTCAAAGAATGGGAGGGACTATCGGTCATCGTGATGAAATGCCCATGCAACCAATGATTTTCTGTGATGTTTTCGACGCATGGAAGATTGATTTTATGGGTCCCTTTCCCAATAGCAATGGATTTGAGTACATCTTGTTAGCGGTTGATTATTTGTCAAGATGGGTAGAGGCTATTCCAACCCGAACAACAAATAGCAAAACCGTCTGTAAATTCATCAAGGACAATATCATTGCAAGATTCGGGATACCAAAAGTTTTGATTTCTGATGGAGGTAGCCACTTTGTGAACAAGGAGATGAGATCTTTGGCTAAGGAATACAAATTTGAGCATAGAATAGCCAACCCATATCATCCACAATCTAATGGCATGGCCGAGGTTTCTAATAGAGAGGTGAAGGGTATTCTTCAGAAGTTGGTCCGTCCAGATAGGAAGAATCGGTCTAAGCTGTTGGACCAAGTTCTATGGACCTATAGGATAGCCTATAAGACACCACTCGGTACTTCACCTTTTAGGATGATCTATGGCAAGCCATGCCATCTACCTGTAGAATTGATCCACAAATCTGAATGGGCAATCAAAAAGTTGAATTGGAGTTGTCACCTTGGGAAATTGTGTCGAGACCTAAATCTGAATGAGCTAATTGAAATCCGAAATCGGGCATATGCCAACAGTGTGATTTATAAGGACAAGGTCAAGAGATGGCATGATAGACACATTCGAGACAAGACCTTTGTCCCTGGGTGGAAAGTTTGGTTGTTTAATGCTCGGTTAAAGATTTTTCATGGGAAACTAAAATCAAAATGGTCGGGCCCTTACATTGTCATCGATGTGCATACCAATGGAAGCGTAGATATTGCCGAACTCAAGGAAGATGCACAACCTTTCTCAGTAAATGGTCAGTTGCTAAAGCCATATATTGAATCACCCAGAGAGCAGACAGTTCAAGTTGAGGCCATCTATTTCACGCAGAACGAGGATATTGAAGACATATCAGATCAAACCCGCCCACCCTCCCAACCACATCGGCCCCCTTGTACAGCTTCTTTCTCTACTTAGGCCAAGGCCTAAGTATAGGGGGGACCGATGCCATTTGTATATACCATTTCTCTCATCACACCTATCCTTCTCTCGATCACTCCATTTCCACCCTTCTTCCATACTTAGGCTGTCCAAAGCCTAAGTATAGGGGGAACCGACATCCACCTGTATATACTCTCCTCATTTACATTTCCTGACACCTCTTTCCGCTCTTCCTCTTCTATACTCAGACTGTAAATAAATTTTCCACTCTCTTACGCTTAGCCCGAGCTATGTCTTCATTACGCAATTGTGCTCTGAGGACACAACACTCGCTAAGTATAGGGGGTCTATATATATACTTTTTATATATTTTACCCATATCTCGTACTTTCGCGTAAGTCTATATGTATTTACGGGGTGGGTACTAACTTTAAAAAGAGAGAGAGAGAGAGAGAGAGTTTTGCTACTAACACTGCCCAAATTTTTGAAGAAAAAAAGAAAGGCCTCTTATTTCATAAAAAAATCCGCATTTCACACACCTGCACTTCATCTATCATCACATGCATTTGCATCTGTGAAAAGTCATTGGGTTCTGAACCGAGTTATGAGCCGAAACCGAGAGTGGTCTGGATTTGACCTTAATCCACCTAATTTTCAGAGGAACTTCACCGAGAAAAAGGGTTTTAAGAGCTTCAGGTCTTTTGTCTTAATTCTTTAAGTTCCACATGACAATATACATCATTTGACTCTTAGTGTCTAACCTGGTCTCTTCATTCTGGGTACAACTCTGGAATAGGGAATTAATTCACACTCTCACACTATGCACTTAGCTCAACCCAGACGGGATGTTGGAAGACTATGTGAGTTTCTTTTCTGGTAGCGTGGAAATCTAAAGACCAGAGTTCGGGTTGAAATAAAGCTTCGGAAAAGGGATGGACGGCTGGGCACAATTTTTTCTAAGACCCCAAAAAATGTACGGAATAAAAAGATTCTATATCCGTAGGGGCACAACAAGATCCAAGCAGAACCACCAAAAATTCCAAAATACAAAGAAGCATTCTACCAAATAAAAATTCGACCAAAAAGGTCTAAGCTTCAGGAAACCTGCAGATCTTGGTGGAGAATTGGCTACACTGGCCATCTTCACAAGGAGAGGTGACTACACTGGCCACCCCCTCCAGTTCTTTTCTCTTTCTTCTAGCTTCTCCCCCATTTCGATTGTGAACACAGCACGACAGACCTTAAAAGGAAATACCTGACTCCCCGAGGACGAGTTACTGGAGAGGAGAGGAGCATGGTAGTCCAGCATTCTGGATGGGAAGAGCTAAAATCCTTCACACACACGAATCGGTTATTCAATGTTCATAGGGTATACTTTGGGAAGAGGATTGATCTAAGATGACTTCTGAGCCGAAACTGTAACAATGATGTGTAGAACTTGAGGGCTGTTGATTTTAAAATTCTAAGTCTCACAGAAGTTCCACCACACTACTAATCCAAAGGTCGAGTTTAGTTTCATTCTCACCTTCAACTCATGGTCTTGGTATGGAACCCAGTCTCATTTCACTTCATGACATATCTTTTTGATGCTCAGGGACGAGCATGGTTTAAGTATAGGGGGATGATGAATCTCGGATTCATCACTCTAAATCTCATTTATTAAGCTTAAGTCCCTAAAAATCAATAGCATATTTGCATTTATTCTGCACAATTAGCATTCATGCATGTTTTCATAAAAATGGCATTTTATCCATAATTTCTGCACAAAATAAATGCCAAAAATCCAAGCCACAGTTGACCTATAAAAAGCCTAACTTCCCAGATTTTTAACTCCTTCATGCTAACTCCGAATAACCCAAAACCACTTCCATTATGTACATATCACTCACAAGAATAAATGAAAAATACAAAAAAAATCACTAACCCAAATAAGTGGACCAAAAACCCAAACCCTAGTTTCAGGATTTTCGGACTAAAAGCCACATATCTTCCCCATCCAGTGTCCGATTTGATCTTACTCACTTTTGAACTAATGCACATTCAATTACCTTCAAAACAAGACCAAGTTCAAGTGAATCAGAGCTCGTACATGAAAGTTGGGTTTTGGGCCTCTTTTGGACTTGTATATTTTAGCAATTTTCTGACCTATATTTTATGTATATATTTTCTTAATCAATAAAATTCCAAAAAATTAGATTTAGATGTCTTTTATTTATCTTTGATTTTTCCATATTTTTCCAGATTTTTATCTTATTTAAAAATGACAAAAAATACAAAGCCCCAAAATCTAGGTATTCTATGTACATAGGATACTTTTTACATTTGACCGATTTTGATTTTGATGTGTTCATGAAAGTTGTAGATCCCGTCGAGACGAGCATTTTTCGTGAAGGAACTTTTTCGATCCAAGGTCATTTGCTATTTTTTATGGATTTTACAAAGGTTTTTTATTCTCGAATTTTCTTGTGCTGACACGTGGCCGCCCCAAAGGCCGCCACGTGTCAGTTGTTTTTGGCCCTTTTATCCTTAGGTTAAAAAAATCAATTAAAAATAAAAGGGCTGCACGTACGTCGCACGTGCCTCCAGGCACGTGCTCCGCACGTGCCGCGCCGCCTCTCTCTTGACCGCCACGTGCCACCTCCAGGGCCGTCCGATCTCGGCCGATCGGACGACCCGCACCCTTCGTCTACCTCCCAACAGCCAGCGACGTCTCTGCCCCAAACCTCGCAACCACCAACGGCCGCTGCCCCGCCTCGCAACTGTCGTCGCTTATCTCGTGCACGGCCTTCTCCATCGCCAACCTCTCCCCGTTATCTTCAACAGCCGCCTCCCTCGCCTATTTAAGGGTCTCGCCAACCACAGACCTTCGCATCCGCCGACCCCCGCCTAAAGGCTCCTTCGAGGTGGTGACAGACCTCTACCCCGGTGAGATCCGAGCTCCTCGAGCTCGTCGCAGCGCTTCTCCGAGCCTACCCTCGCTCCGTCCACCCGTCGCCGTCGAGCCCCTCATCCCTCTCCAGGTAATCTCTCTCTCTATCTCTGCTCCGCTCGGAGATTTGTTCCTACCACTCCGCCATCCCCCATCGCCTTCTCCGTCGTTTCGTTCGCCGGCCCTTCTCCTTTCACCGCATCAGCCCGCTCCCCACCATCCACAACCACGGTCATCTCCAACTTCACCATCGACGACATCGCCGCCGTTCCACATTCGTCTACGATCATCTCCTCCGACGATACGACAACCATCGACGACCGACTTCACCAACAGCCACCAGATCCGTCTTCGACAACGCCAGGATCTACACAGCGACTCCGCCACGCCATCGTCTTCGACATAACTTCCCCGACTTCGACAGCCATCACCAAGCCGGGCTACCTCCGCCCCTCCGCCACTGAGGCCCTCGGCCAAGGCCTTCAACATTCATCGTACCCGTCGACTACTGTTACGCCTCAGCGACTACCATCGCCATCTTCTCCGGCCATCATCGTCAACATCAAACACTGTCGGGCGTCGACCTTCGTCTCCGACAACCCACTCCGCCTCGCCAGGGGCTTGGCGCGCCTCCTTCGACCTCAACGACGAGATCCACACCCGCAGCAACTTCACCGACCACCGGGGCCTCGTCATCAACCTCACGCGCCACCGGCATCG
Organism: Ottelia alismoides; assembly: GCA_037367405.1. Lineage (NCBI taxonomy): Eukaryota > Viridiplantae > Streptophyta > Magnoliopsida > Alismatales > Hydrocharitaceae > Ottelia > Ottelia alismoides. The sequence continues at coordinate 147,992 of JAZKJV010007308.1, forward strand.
ACCACCTCCGCTCCGGCAATGCCACCCGCAACTCAGCCGCAGCCTCTCCGCCGCCTCCGCTACCAGCCGCTGGGTGCTAGGCTCGAGGCCCCAGCACGCGCGAGGCGCGTGCGTGGGGAACTTCAGCTCAGACCCCAAGTCACGTGCTGGGCAGGTGATTGGTCAAATTGCATCAGACTACCCGGAGATTCCACTATTTGCTCTTCAGTCCACCGACCAGAGGCATGTGCGACGCACGTGCCATTCTGGGCGAAATTGCAAAGGCCCCCCGCTTCTTCTCTCCATTTCCGTTCCAGTCCAAGATCAGAGGGCATGTGCTGCGCACGTGCCGCTCTGTTAAATTTGCAATAAGGGCCCCCAAACTCCTGGTAATTTCAACTAGGTTCCCCCTGCATTGTTTTTATTTATTTATTCTGTTTGCATCTGTAACCCTGTTTTTGGCATCCATTATAGACCTCTACATTGCATAATTTTATTTATTTAAAAATAGCACTGTGTTTCTCATCTTATTCTCTACATTCGAACATATTGTGGATATTTTTATGATCAATTATTAATTAATAATCAATTATTCCGTGAAAAATTGCAAAGTTTACCCAGTTTGTGTTGTAAATTTGTATGTGATTAACCGAAGCTTTAAAAATCCCTGAAAAGTCATATATTGTAGAGATTATTTTGATTAACATTGTGCTCAAAAAGAATTGCATTTGCATGCATCATTTGCCCTGTAAAATCATTTTGCACATTTCACTATTTGATTTTTAATAGGTATTAAATCTCACATTCTTTGAGGGTTAGGATTTTTCTGAGATCAATTACCTCGTGATAGATCTTAGATAATTTTGGTCATCAAAAATAAGTAGGTTTGATATTTATTATAATTAAATATTGAAAATCATTCTGTTTGCATTTAAAAATCCATAAAAAAATTCTTATTGCATCCAAAAATTCCAAAAAAATTACATTACATTCATTTCATCATCATTTACATTATGGCCAAGTTTCGTATTTTTCGGACATCGTTTGATTGAAATTTACCTTTTAAGTCTCTAAAATAGGCCAAAACCGCATCTGCATCTCTTATTTGCATTTAAAATACAAAAAAAACCACCTTGAAAACCGAACTAAAAATTAGATAAGCAACTCTAGGTTGGTCCTTTGCCTCCTTGTGATCGACCTTGGGACTTGCCCAAGTAAAACAAACATAAGAACCACTTGATTAAAATTGATTAAAAATTTGTGGTTATTTCTTGACCGTTTCCAATTGCTGCCTACAACGAACTATATTTTATTTACACGCACGAAGATTAAAAACAACTTCTTAAAGCGGCATTTTCGGACTCGTCACCCACATCGATTCTTTGGACTCGACCTCGTCAATAATTCGAGGCGATTCCCGAGAACCCGATCCGGACCTTGCAGACCGATCTCCATACTCCTCGTCTTCTACCTTGCTTGATCACCCGATAAATCAGGACCACTCTTGTCCCATCTTCGTCGTTGTGAATGGAAGTCGATCACAATCCATATCCTTTTCCTTTCACAACACTCTGGAATTAACCTTAATTTCAGATCTATCATGACAGCTGAATAAGATTGCAAGTGGCCTGATTAGGATTCTCTCATTATGCAGATAGAAGATAGACCAAGCCCTGGATCCTAATACAATATTCATTTCGTCAGACTCGGACCCTGATATGGCTCCTCCAAAGGGCAAGGGTCAGCAACCCCCTCAACCAGAGCAAGGACATACGCCATATTAGAATCAAGTTAATGCACAGTTACTGGTATCTATCCAATCCATCCAACAATAGCAGACAGAGCAAGCCCTAGCACAGACTGCATTCCAGGAAATGCTCAATGATGTGATGAACATACCTGAGGGAGGAGGAGGAAGTGGAGGTGGTGGACTTTCAGACGACGAGGAAGAACTTGAGCAAGAGAGGTCCAAACCCACATTGAAAGAGACATACAATCATGGAGACAACCAGATGACCGAGTGGATCATCATCCCATCGGTGCACGCTCACTTTGAGATGAAGCCCTAGTTTCTTGCTTTTCTACCTTCGTTCCATGGAAACACCAATGGAGAGCCTTACATTCATCTGCAACAATTTTCCCGCATATGTCGTACTACTCACTACCCCAACGCCCCCTTGGACGTTGTCAAAATGATGGCATTCCCCTTAAGCCTACAAGACAAGGCCTTTATTGGGTCAACCATCCGGGGAAGGTTGTGACAACCTGGGAGGAACTGAAGTCAGATTTCCTGCACAAGTTTTACCCTCTCGGACGGCTCAACCAGATGCGAGCACGAATCGTAACTTCTCCCAGGGAGCACACGAATCCATCCATAAATCCTGGGAGAGGTTCACAGATCTGCAGGAGAAATGCCCTCATCACGAGATCCCAAAGACCACCCTTTCCAACACTTCTTTGGGGGTCTGAACGTTGAAAGTCAAAGGCTCGTTGACGCAACATGTGGGGGCTCGCACTTAAACAAAGATGAAGATGTAGTCTGGCAGATATTTGAAGAAATGTCCGAAGGAGAGGCCGCCCTCTCCTCATATAAGGAATACCAGATGCAACCCCAGATCCTCCAGAAACAAATACACATGGCATCGTCCCACGAGGCGTAGAGAGACGAGAGTTCCAACCTTAGCATTATTGGGGACCATCTCTCAAAAGTTGACATCATCGAGAAGCGATCAAGGACCTTGAGAAACTCGTTGTGATCAAAAGAGGATACAAAATCTTGACAAACTGGATCAGATCACCAAGCAGTTGGAACTGCTGGTGGGCACCATCAACTCTGTCCAGGCAGCTCCCCCATCTGCAAATGCTCCCGCTTAGAAGAAGGACAATCTATCACCTCCGCATCAACCTCAGTCGAGACAACAGACACCTGCAGTCCAGCACGTATATTACGTGCAGGGACCCGACCAGGGCCAGCCGCAGCAACAGATGGTCGTATACCAACGAGATCTCTTGGTAGCCTTTGATCCAGCATTGCCATCACCACCACCCATGGTTCAAGAAGTCAATGGGGTCTGGAGTAACGATACACAGCCGGCCCGTCCTACTGGACAGTCTCAGGGCCAGCTATCAGCCAATCGATAGTACCACCAACCTCAAGGTGGACGTTTTGGGCAGTCCTCACAGCCGCCGCCACAACATCATCAGCCTCCCCAATATACCAATCAATGGAGGCAGAACCAGCCTTACCAGCAGTCGCAGCACCTCCAGACACTGACACTCCATCAGTATGCGACTACTACACCTCAGCAGTACCAGCAGTACTCTCCTCCCTCTTACCATCAGTTTCAGCTTCCTGCACCACCACAACACCACTAGTTTCAGCAGTCATTACCTCAGCTCCCACACCCGTAGCAACAACGTGGTCTGCACGCTGAACATTCTGAGGTCACTCCTGTAAACCCGACCCTGAACTGCCTAGCACAACTTGTGAAAGGGCTAGCAGATATGATCGGGAAGCTGGACGACCTGACTGCCACTAAGACCACCATCCCAACTCAGGTCGAAGCTAACCCCAACAACTTCAAGAAAAAGGAGCATGTAGAAAGTGATGTCCCATCTAGGCCTGTAGAGTCAGAAAATTATATTATTGCTTATTCTAATGCTGTCACTCTCAGGAGTGGTAGGGCCTTGCCTCCGCCTGACATCAAAAAAGGGGAAAAAGATTCAAGTGAATCGTCATCTTCTGCATCAACCGTGCCAGCTGCAGGGATGTGTGATGAAGAAGAAGAAGGAGGAGCCATCCCAGCAGTTGTCTACCGCCATCCGCATCAGCAAAAACAACAAAAAAATCAGCAAAAACAAAAAGAACAAAAAGAACCTCGTAGCCGAAGTGAAGCCGCGCTAGCCTTGGAGGAGCAGCCACCAACAACTGATCCTTCAATAGCTGACGGAGCAGAGGCCCCACTTTTTGATCGGCCATCCGCACCAGTACCTCAATCTCCAGTTTGTACTTCTTTTTGTAGTTTGGATGTACAACAATTAGTGGACAATGGTTTCGATGTAAATAAGAACTCTGATATGGATTCGCGTAATGTAAATATTCTTTTTCCTGATGCAATCGAAAAATCCAAAAAAATGCAAAAAGAAAAAGTGCATTATCTGATCCTGGAGTTGTGGACATACTTGATCACTTAAATGTTGAGATTCCTTTAATGAAGGCCATGGAATACATGCCAGCTGTGAATAAGGTTTGAAGGAAGCATGTACTGACAAGCAGCAACCAACATGTAAGAACAGACGCAATCAGGTTGAGAAGCACGTTCTCACCATGGCTACCATCGCAGCCATCAACAACCTCCCACCAAAAAAGCAGGATAAGGGAGCAACTCTCATCAGTTGTGAGATTTTCGATCAGGTCTTCGAGCGCACTCTCCTTGACAGCGGGTCTTCCATCAACCTTCTGCCATCGTCACTAATGCAAGAATTTAGGATGGGTCCACTCAAGCAGACACGAATGATCCTTCAGTTCGCTGACCGATCCATCAAGCGACCCGGATATGTTGGAAGACGTTGTGGTAAAGGTGCAGAGATGTAATTCCCAATTGATTTTTTAGTCCTTGATATGGACTCACCCGCATCCTTACTCCAGACTCCTATCATCCTTGGACGACCATTCCTACGTACCTCAGAGGCTGTGGTTGATTACGGGTCTGGCAAGATCACTTACTAATCAGTGAGCCAAAAGTCATGACTGATGAGGGCCATGCAGCATCAAAAACAGACTGTGACTTATTGCAGAAATCAGTGACACTCCACTTTCATTGGATGACTCATGGACCCAAGAAATCTTCGCCCTCGAGGAGGACTTGGAAAGCACAGTCGACACATGCTCCGATGACACTTGGGAGACGGACTCTCAGCTGCTGAGGCACCTAATTGACTCCGAGAATTCACGCCATCCCAAACCTGATGAGTCCACTACAGAACTGTTTGGTACAGTACCAGGATCTCAACGGAGTACTGAGGTCAGTCGCTCTACAAAAATTCATGCATTACATCCCACTACCAGTGCAGTTTCTGAAGTGACCGATAAGTTGGCCATATTAGAACCAAAGCTCAAGCCACTTCCTGCAGGCCTGAAGTATGCTTTCCTTGCGGGTGAAGAAAACATGTACCCGGTCATCATCAGCAGCAGGCTAAACCTGGAGCAGGAATCTCGACTTCTCGAGGTTCTAGAAAAGAACCGCAAGGCGCTTAGTTGGCACGTATCAGATCTCCAAGGGATAAACCCAGCATTATGTTCTCACCACATCTATCTGCAAGAAGACGCCAAGCCGTCCTGCGAATTCCAAAGAAGGCTGAACAGTAACCTTTGGGACGTCGTCATGAAGGAAACCATGAAATGGTGCGAGGCAAGATTTATTTATCCCATCTCCGATTCGAAATGGGTAATCCCTCTGCATGTAGTTCCAAAGAAGGTAGGGATTACTGTAGTTACAAATGACAAATGAGAGAAGATATCCACTCGGATACCAACATCCTGGTGGGTGGGTGTTGACTACCACCATCTCAATGCAACAACTAAGAAGGACCACTTCCCCTTGTCATTTATTGATCAGGTTCTGGAAAGACTCGCCAGCAAGGAGTTCTTCTGCTTTTTGGATGGGTACTCCGGGTACAACCAGGTGGCAGTCGCCCCCGAGGACCAAGAGAAGACTACCTTCACTTGCCTATTTGGCACCTATGCTTTCAGGAGGATGCCCTTTGGATTGTGCAACGCACCCGCGACATTCAGAGATGCATGCTAGAAGTCTTCGTCGAGATGGTAGGCAGTTTTCTTGAGGTGCTCATTGACGACTTCTCAGTCTATGGTGATAGTTTCGATTCTTGTCTTAAGCACCTGGACAGAGTACTTCAGAAATGCCATGAAGTAAATCTAGTACTATCGTGGGAGAAAAGCCACTTCATGGTCACAGAAGGAATTGTGCTAGGCCATGTCGTTTCCAAACATGGCATGGAAGTTGACCTAGCAAAGGTGGATGTGATTGCCAATCTTGAGCCACCTCAAACAGTGAAGAATGTGAGGTCATTCCTAGGGCATGTGGGATCAGACGATTCATCAGGGATTTCAGCCGCATTGCCTGACCTCTAACTGAACTCTTATGCAAGGAAATCGAGTTTAATGTCAATCACCAGGTTCTTCTTGCTTTCAATCAGCTGAAGGAGCTTATTACTCAGGCTCCCGTCCTACAGCCGCCGGACTGGTCTCTCCCTTTTGAATCATGATGGACGTGTCAGACTTTTTAGTTGAGGCACTTCTAGGACAAAGGAAAGATAAAGCGCCCTGTGCCATCCATTACGCCATCAAAACATTAGATGAAGCACAAAGAAATTACACTATGATAGAAAAAGAGTTGCTGGCCGTGGTTTTTGCCCTGGAAAAGTTCAGATCTTATTTGCTTGGATCAAAAGTTACTGTCTTCATATACCACTTTGCTATCCGATACTTACAGCATAAGAAGGATGCCAAGACCAGACTGATCAAATGGATCCTTCTCCTCCAGGAATTTTATTTGGAAATCAAGGACAAGCTTGGAGTTCAGAATGTTGTAGCAGATCATCTCTCCAGAATTGCGCAGCAAGAGCCTCCATTGAACGATGCACTGCTCACAGAAACCTTTCCTAATGAATCAATTTTGGCTGTGGATTTACTCCATTGGTATGTTGATATTGTCAACTACCTCGTTTCGAGGGTAGTACTATCGGAATGGACAAAAAATCAGAAGGATAACTTCTTGTCGACTATCCGTTTCTACCAATGGGAAGATCCCCTCTTATTCAAGGAAGGAGCATATTGCATTCGGCGTAGGTGTATAACTCAGGAGGAGCATCATAGTGTCCTCGAGCACTGTCACTCGCTCGAATCTGGTGGACACCACTCTGGGATAGGATGACAGCTAAAGTACTTCGGTGTGGCTTCTGGTGGCCCACACTATTCAAGGATGCGGCAACTTTTATGAAATGATGCACTGACTATCAGAGATTGAAGGGCACGCTCACAGCAAAAGACTTGATGCCTCTAAAGATCATTCAAATAGCAGATGTTTTCGATGCGTGGGGTATTGACTTCGTGGGACCTTTCCCTAACAGTAAGGGATATGAGCACATCCTTCTTGCCGTCGATTACGTGAGTCGCTAGCTTGAAGGTATCCCCGCTCAAGCCGCGGACAACCAGACATTATGACGATTCTTAAAAGAAAATATCATTTCGCGGTTCGGAATTCTGAAGATACTTATATCAGATGGGGGTAGCCATTTCATAAACAAATAGGTCAGGAAGTTGACGAAGGAGTACGACATCGACCATCGAGTCGCATCTCCTTATCATCCCCAGACAAATGGCATGGCAGAATTATCGAACAGAGAAATCAAGACAATCCTGTAGAAACATGTGAGGCCGTATAGAAAGAATTGGTCGCAACTCCTGGACTCAGTCCTCTGGGCATACAGAACCGCCTACATGTCTCCCTTAGGCATGTCACCCTATCGTCTTGTATATGGGAAGCTGTGTCACCTGTCTGTGGAACTAATTCACAAATCTCTGTAGGCAATTAATATGTGCAATTTGGACTCACGAAAAAGTGGTCAGAAAAGGAAGGATGATCTGAATAGACTCCTGGAGTTCCGAGACTATGCATACGATAACACATTGATCTACAAGGAGAAGGTGATACACTGGCATGACCGTCACATTAGACGCAAGATCTTCGAAGCAGGGCAGAAAGTGTGGTTATTTGATGCAAAGTTAAAGATATTCCCGGGCAAATTAAAGAGCAAATGGACTGGGTCATTCCAAGTGCATGAAGTGCGTGACAATGGAAGTATTGCCATATCAGAACTGTTTTCTGACGCACAGCCGTTCATCGTCAACAACCAACTACTGAAGCCTTACCTTGAGCTTGATACTTTCCTGGCAGTGGTCGATTCAATCCAGGTTCTACACCTCAACGACATATCCACAACACAGGCAACATCACAAGATCCAGACAATGCGCCCCAAAGACTTTTCCTTTGATATCTTCCTCTCTTCTTCTAGTCTTTTCTGCGTCTTCCTTCTCACGTTCATCATGTACATATTATTATCTTAAAAAATGCAAAAGTCTCACTCTTTTTGTCAGTTTTCTATATTGAGGACGTACTTTGCCCTAAGTATAGGGCGGTGTGCACCCAGAGTTCTTTTCATTTTTTTCTTTCTTTCTTTTTCGATCCTCTCCACTATCTCCTCTTCTTGTCTATGCTTAGGAATATCTTACCCTAAGTATAGGGGGATACAACCTGAGTACTATCTGTTCATTCCCAACCTTGACCCTCCCTGCTTTGTGTGCAGTCTGCTATACTTAGGATTATTTAATCCTAAGTATAGGGGGGACGGTCGACTTCTCTTTCGTTCATTTATTCTTTAGACTTCTCTATACTCGGTCCGAATTATGTCTTATCTTTCTTTTTGATCTATGAGGACATAGCTCGAGTTAAGTATAGGGGGGTCGTGTACACTGCGTATATACTTTAAGCCATAACTCTTATTTTCGTATTCCGTCTATAGCTAAAAATAGTTTAAATGTGTTAATAAAAGATGGTTTTCACTCTTCAGACTCTTTTGTACATACTGATTAATAAATCAGGAAAAAAGCAGCTTTGTGCAAAATGTTTGAAAATGTTGTGAAAAATTTTGTGAAAACTATTTGAAAAATAGTTTGTAAAGAGTGTTCAATCTTTGTAAATATTTTGTCTTGCCAAAAATTTATTTTCTTTGAGTGAAATAAAAATTTTTGAAAAGCGATTTGCAAATAGTGGAAAAGTGGTTGCAAAAATATTTTGAAAAAATCTATCTATACTGTGAAAACCTTTGCAAAATGATTTTCAAATGCGTGTAAATGTTTGTAAAAACTATTTGTGAAAAATTATGTTGGACTAGAGTTCTCAAGTTTTTTGGAAAATGATTTTCAAATAAGTCTGAGGAGTGAATACACTATACTGAAAATTTCTCATAAAAGTATACAAATAAGTGATAACTTCTTATAATCCTGTAAGAACCAAAATCTTTCTGTACATAAAATATATCTCCATCCTTTACTATGAACTGATTAATAGATCAGGCGAAAAATGTTTTTGCAAAATGATTTGAAAAATGGTGTGACCCGTTATAAAAAATTTTTGTGAAATATTTTTAACCTTTGAAAAAATATTTTGATTGAAAAATTCTTCTATTTGTGTGAAATAAAGGATTTGAAAACCTATTTGCAAATGATTTTGAAAATGTTTGTAAAATATTTTGAAAAATGTATATATAGTGTTTGCAAAATATGTGCAAAATGGCTTTCAAATGTTGTAAATATTTGCAAAAATTATCTTGTACTATAGTTTTCAAAATGATTTTCAAATAACTTTGAGAAATAAAAGCATCATTAAAATAATAATACGAATAATGAACCATAAATAAAATACATAAAAATCTTTATCAATTGTATATACACCAAAATAATTCACTTTGTTAAACCATGTAAATTCTTTAAGCCCTGAAAAATAGAGTAGCAAGCCCATGTAAATAGCTGTACATATTTTATACTTTGACTGTAAAAATTCTTTTATTTGCAAAATTCTTTGTGTAAAAATTTTTCTCCTTGTTTTCAAATTCTTTGAAAATTGTATTATTCTTTGCATCATTGTACACAGCATTTGCATAGCATTCATATTCTTTGTTTCAGCTTGATGATTGAACTAGTCCAATAAAGTCAAAGATTGGAGCTTGGTTGGACCTTACCACACTTAACTGCACTGGAACCTTATGGGAACTATATTTAAGGTACTTTAGGTCTGTGCAGACTTAATTCTTTGAGAAATCAGGGCTGGGTTCAAGTCACCTCAACTGACTAAATAGAACTTTTCGAGACATGCACAAGACTCTTGTCGACCGTAACCTAATTTGGACACTTGCACCTTTCACTTGGCTCAACTCAGTTGGGGTGGTGAGGGGGTTGGATTTGCCCATCTGAGACGCACACGGGTGGAAACATTTATCCTCGTCTAGGGGGGAAGTGCACCCCAACCTGGTCCAGTTTCAATGAAGTCGAATGACAGGAGAGTGTGGGTTGCAATAAAGCTTCAAAAGAGGGATAGTCTTCTGGATCAAGAGGAAAAAGTCCTTATGAAAATGTTGTTGTAAATAGTATGTTTGAAAAAAAATCCAAAAAAGTGGATAGGTGTGAAAATAAAATTAAAAAGTGCCTGCCGGAGTATGTATATATGTTGTATAGAAAATAAGCAAGCGCGAGCATTGAAGTTATACCATATGAGCCTGCTACTGGATGACTTGACTACACTGGTCTTGCATCCCAGGATAGGTAGCTATACTGGCTATTGTCCATTCTCTTCTTCCCCTCCTCCTCTTGAGTTGGATGCCACTTGAACTTAGAATGGAATACCCCACTCTTTGAGGGCAGAGGATTGGATTGGGGAATCATTGGGTTGTCATTATGGAGAAGTCAATCTCTTTGTCATTTCGGTTGAGAAGAGCCACAATCACTTACATTGTACAAGTCAGCTTCATAGTCATAAGGGTTTGCGTATGATGTAGGCTAGTTCTGACCTGGCTCTTGAGCTGGGTTGAACCGAGTCCTGTGATTCTCGAAGGCTGTTGTGCTGTAAATTGAGTTCCTCATAGGGTTCCACACACATTAACACGTCAAGGTCTAACCAGTGCTCCAAACTTTGATTTAGTGTGGGCAAATATGCAACTAAAAGCAATTCTTTTCACTCTATTTTTTTCTGTTGATTCTTTTTCTTTTCTTCTTAGTCTTTATTCTTTTCTGTACTTATTGCATAAGCATTTGCTAGGGACTAACAAAGGCAAGTATATGGGGTGATGAACCTCCATTTCATCACCTTTATTCTATCATTTTGGCCTTAAAAACCCCAGCAAATGCATGTAAATAGCATTTATTTGTCCATAGTAGCATTCATTATTTATTATATTTATTGTATATGAAATAAGTTTTTTAATGCCAAATTATATAATAAAGAGAAGAAAAGAAAAAAGAATAAAATATTGAAAATATTTTACGACCCTAACCTCGAGACCAAGTCCAGAATGGAATTGGTCGACAAGGAAAAAAGTAGGGGGAGATAAGGGCCAAAAATACAACAAATACCTCATTAATTATACATTTTATTCTTGATTATTTATTCACCAAATAAAGAAACTTTGTACATGAAAGATGTAGATAATAATGTAAATAAAAATATAAAATTGAGTTTGCACAAAAATAATACATAGTGTACATTCTATACACAAAATAAAAGGGCCAAAAACCAAACTTCACAGACCCATATCTTTTCAATAAAAACTCAAAACATAGCAAAATCACTCTAATTGTATATAACTTTTCACAAGCTATTTATTGGTGGTGGTTTTAAATTTTTTGGAGTCATTGTGCACAAGTTAAGTTTTGGGCCCATATTGTACATTTTATCGATTAAAATATTCATTTTATTCGTTATTCATTATTTTTGTAAATTCATATTTTTATAATTTTGTGAATATTATGTATAACACATGTACATATTAAAATGAGAATAAAACCAAAACGGAAATGTAAAATAAAATCATCTATGTAAAAACCTAGATGAAATACCTATGTTCAATGTGTGTATAAATAAAAAGGGGAATACATTCCTTAATCCTTTATTCTTTCATATTTTTATAATATTGTAAATATCATTTATATTCTATTAAAAATACAAAATTAAAATAAAACTCATTAAAATAAATTAAAATAAAAATAAGTATACATAAAACATAGGTAAAATACCAATGAATATACATGTATAATATACTTGCCTATTTATTTAAGTGTACAAATAACATCATAAAAATAAAATAAAAATATATTTATACTCACAAAAATAAGTTCTAAATATATAAAAATAAAAGAAAAAATAGTAAAATAAAATATATAAAGTAAAAATAAAAATTCACAAAACATAGATGAATATACCTATAAATATCCTATTAAAAACCAACTACTAATAAATAAAGCCAAAAAATTAAATAAAAATCATAATAAAACACTACATAAAATAATAAACATTTTTTATTTTATACTAGAAAAATAATAAAATCATTTTCTATTTTCTATTAATTATTTTCTAATAAACCCTGTTGTTTTGTCGCCTATCGGCCTAGGTGGCCCAATCAGGACGCGCCAAGAGTTGACCTCAATTAACTTGACCTCCAGCCGCCTGAAAGGACACAAATGTCTTGTCCCCGATTTTCTGCCCTTTTTCCAGGGCATCTCGTCCATCTATCGACGTTGCTTCTTAAAAATAAGATGATCATCGATCATCCCTGATTCACGCTAGCTAATCTAATCACCCCAAAACCCCATCGATTATTGGATTTCCCCCAAGTAAATAAGGGTGCACCGTGATGTTTATAAGTAAGAACCCCGGCCTCCCTACGTAAATTTGGTCAACTTTTACCCTTCTTCACAATAGCCTTTGGTCCAGATAGGTTCCTTGTGACAAGAGGAAGCTCCTGGGGGCTTGCACCAGTCAGAGGAGGTCAACGTTGCACCCACGACGGTGCTCCGACGGCGCCCTGCTCCCTGGTGTCCCAACAGGTATAAGAGTTGTTTTTCTTGTTTGTTCAGTTAATTTTTGAGTCTAGCATTTCATTTCTGCACGTAGTTGAGTGATTAACGTAGTGGTTAGCTTAGCATTCGATAAATCGAAGTTCGTTGGAGTTCAGCTCCGTCGATGATTCCATCACTCCTCATTGGTGCTCCGACCTTCATTTCACCTTCATTTCATCCCCTACCACGTTCTGCACTTTGCGATCACCTCAGATCACCCAGAACCCTCTTGGTTCTACGAATCGAGGTTCTCCTTCTCCCGTCGTCAGAACCTCGCCGCCCATCTCATTTCTTCACGCAATAGCTTCAACTTCCGGTCAAGCCGAAGCCCTCGAGTCGCATGTTCTCCCTGTGCATGTTTGTCTATCAAAGAAGCCCCATCCAGGCTCATTTGGACCTGGAACGAGGTTCTAGAGTCCCCTCTTTCTCCGAGCTCGCCCGACCTCTTGGGACCTCCAAGAGCCCAGCGGAGGACACCATCAGGCGTGGGACGCTCCCGGGAATGTGAAGAGACCCACGGTAGCGAGGGAGGAGGTCAGAGGAGCTCGCAGTGCACGATCGAAGCTCGCCGACAACGATCCCTTTCCCTGTTCTTCCAGCCTGTCTTCCAGCCGTTCGATCAAGAAGGTGCGCCTAGTTCTGATTCCAATCGTCTGATGAAGCGATGCTCCGACTGTTGGATCCCCTTGTGGATCTAATCATGTCTACTCATCAGCGAAGCGTCATCAGTCGTTGGATGGATGCCTCGTGGCAAATGAAGCACATCCAACCGTCCGCCAGCGTGCATGTTTAGGGGTAAATTGCACCCAAACCCCTCCTCTTTTGGGGTTATTATTTAGTTCTATAAGTTAATTATAACGTTAAAAATAAAGTGGAAATTTCGTACAATGACCCCTGCATTTTCTGTAATTGCAAATCGATCCATCCCACGTCACCTCATATGCTGTCCCACTTGAGGTTGGCAAAATTGCAGGGATACCCCTGCATGCTTTTGTATTTAAGAAAAGTCTAATAAAATGCAATGCCCATATTATATCTTTGTGAAATTTGCAACTAAGACCCCTGGATGTTCAGTATTGTGTTTGGGTCCTTGCCTGTAGTGACCACGTGCTGTCTCACGTAGGGGTTTATTTGTGCAATTGCCCCCAGATGTTTTTGAAATTGAAATTTGACCCTGAAAAGGTTAAATTGCACAGAACTCCCTGTATTCTATTTTATTTGCGAAAATGCCCCTGCTAGGACATGTATTTTTGTAGTCTTCATGTATTTATTAAAAATACCTACGTTGCTCCTAAAAATTTTAAAAATAGGGATAAATGCTTCATGTAGTTTGCTTTCACGCGCATATTTTTAATCAACAGTTTTTGCATTTTATCTAAATTTAAAAATTAAATGGGAGCTTAAGTAGTCCCTGTCTAAGTGATAAAATACCAAAAAAATAGTAAATATCTTCGAAAAATTACAAAAAATTATATATGTTATATTTTGATATTTATTGAGTCCAGAAAACAAAAACCCCTAAAAATAAAAAAAGAAAACATAAAAATTTCAAGACGCTCCAAAATCCTAAAAAAAATAAAAACTCTTCAAAATACCAAAAATATGTTTTCCTATTTTATAATTATTTATATAATATTATTTACGTATTAAAATTAATTTGTGTAATTTTAGGACCTATTTACTGTTTTTAAAACCCAAATAATTTTTAGATTATGTATTAACCCCATTACTGGGATATATTTTTGACATTAAAAATACATAAAAATTAGTAAAAATCCAGAAAATTCACAAAAACATTAGAAAAAATATAAAAACACAAAAATAATTTTTATTCTATATTATATATATACTACTATTTATAATTATATGACTATGTATTACATATATAGCCTTATATATTGCATATTATGTAATATAAATGAAGAAGAAAATATAAAAAATATAAAAATACAAAACAAAAATATAAAATCAGAAAATTAAAAACCAAATACAAAAATATAAAACCTAAAATCAAATAAAAATTATATATAAAACTAAAAACCCACAAAAAGCATTATTCGCACAAATGACTCGGTTGTATATAGATAACCATAGGCTTCCTATTTTGATCATTGTGGTTCGACCTCTACATGCTTACACACTGTATTTTATGGTAGAGTAAATAAATATTAATTCCACATTTTTAGAGTTTATTTATCTTATTCATTATTGTGGGTTAATTGCTGATTAACTGATGAATTCTGAGTGGTCACCTCAGCGACTGGATATTTATCTAGACCCTCGGAAAACCTCAGTTATCAGTCTCCCTCAATACATAGGCTTTGGCCTAAGTCGAGGAAGAAGATGTACAAGGAGATCGATGTGGTAGGGAGGGAGGGTAGGTAGCTGATGATTAAGGCGATTTTCGATCGATCTTTTTGTGAGCTTGTGGTGGGAGATCGTAATGATAAGAAGGAGATGAAGCATATGATTCCCAACCATTATCAGTATTATCTTCAAAGAAATCACATTGGATAGTAGATGAAGCGTATGAGTCAAATGAAAGATAACCATCATCAGAGTTATCCTCAAAGGAATAGTATTTGAAAGTCGAGGCACTCCAGACCTTCGTGGTCTTCTGTTTCTTCAGTTGTTTTCTCAGAATTTGTTCCTTCTTATCATCAAGAGATTTATCCTCAGATGAATACTCTGAAGCACCAGTCTCAGTCAGCTCATAAGAAATTATTCCAGTATATTTAATGATACGAGGAGAATCGGCTTTGGATGAATAATAGTGAGGAACAGGATATGTCCAACGAGAATTGAAATTTGGATCCTTGCGAAGATAAGGTTTTAAGACTGTTGAACAGACCTCACTCATGTATATTACCTTTTCTAGACCTGATGAGGGATCATCAGATGATTCCTCTTTCGAAAGGTCAAAGGCGACTTTCTTTTTAGATGCAGGAGCAGTCATTTTGTTTCGTGAAGGTGTTGGTCTTGGGAGTGAGGAGTCTCTAGATGAATAACCATTGAAATTTTTCTCCTTGGTCAGTGTCTGTCTGGCATGTTTATTCTTAGTTTTCTTGATGTTGTTGCACTCTTAAGTTGGATTGATTTGTTCAAGGTAGTCAGATAAGGTTGACCCAGGGTGAGCCCATGCATATGTCTCAGGGTCATATAAGAAACACTTTTCGAGAGCAGCAGGAAATGGACTAGTAGGGAGAGTCTCTGCTTGTTCGTTCTCAGTTAACTTAATGTTGGAACATTCTAGTGTCAGGTTGATTTGATTAATGTGGTTAGAGGAGATCTCGGCCGCCTCGGGATGTGCCCATGTATAAGTCTTATGATCATAATCGGGGTAATTTCTCATGGTGAGAGAAGCAGGAAATGGAACAGGGGTAAGAGTTTCTAAACCAATAGTCTCTTCAACAGTCATTATTTCAGGTGTAGCAGCAGGGTAGGGTTCTTCTACCGTTTGGTTACGATTGTCGAGGGCTTCGTGGGTTGCCTCAGAAAATCATGGTTCCTCGAAGACTTGTTGAGATAAAAGTGCTCCCAATGCTTAAAATTGATTTCCCGAGTCTCACATTCAATAATTGCCTTAGCCAATGCCAAGAATAGCTTTCTGATAATGATTGGAGACTGGGTGAATTCTCCTTGATGCTCAATATCAATGATCGTAAATTCTATTTTAAGCAGAGCACCTTGGAATGGAATGATGACTGAAATTGTTTTTCTCGGCCGCTTTATCGATCGATCAGTCAGTTGAACAATCTCTCATATCTTCCTGATAGGTCGGAGTTTGAGCTCGTTAAAAATAGCGGTCGAAATGATATTAATTGCGGAGTCATCATCCATTCAAGCATTGGTAAAAATTGTGTCTTTAATTCCACAGTCAAATTTAGGAAACCGCTTCACTATGCGGCTCTTGGTTTTTCTCCTCAATACCAAGGAGGAGGCCATTGACAAGATATGTCTTTTAGTCCTTGTTCTTTTCCTGTCCGACTTTTTCATCATTAATTTATTCGTAACAAATCCTTTCAGGTCGGGGAAGTGTTCAATGGCATGTATAAAGGGAAGTTCAAAAATCAAATTTTCTCCAGTGCTTCCCGTAAAGCATGATCCAACTTCTTGAGATCTTCTTTAGTTTCTATTTTGTGTATTTTTCGAGATTTTCGATTTTTTGGTTGTTTTTAAATATTTCATTTATGGTATTTTCTATGTGATGTATGGATGTGGTGTTTTCTGCAGATGATGAAGGATATGAGTCAGGGTCAGAATCAGAGCCATCCCTTGGGGAGTAATTTGCAGAATTGTTACTATCAGAGTTATCTCTAGGGTGAACATATTCTCTAGGTTTCTGAATATCCTCAGAATTTTCAACATGAGATCCAATCTTTTCCTCATCCATTTTTATATCCGATCTACCAGAGAGTGAAATTGAGTCGGTCGATAAACTTTCCAAATCTATCATCCATTAACTCAAATCTCTTATTTATCCCCAAAATATCATCCTCACAAATCTTTTCATGATCAATCATGGGAGCAGTCGATGTCTGTTCTTGTATTTGAGATCCAACTCAGTGGAAGGATTTTGCGGGAATCTGTAGGTCTCATACTCAACATGTTGTGACTCGGGCATGCGATGCTGATTTGAGTAGAGTCTACTTCCAAGGTCATGATTGATCGTATCCCCAAACAATGGAATCATACAGGGTTCGTAAGTGTCGATATTATTAGGGTTGTCCTCTGTATGTGTAGCATGATCGAAGGAGTGGTATTCGGGTCGATCAATAGGGATTTGGTCGTCACGGTTAATACAACATTGATGATCATTAAATGCGAGCCTCTCCATCTGGTGTGATTGGGTTTGGTCTCTCTGTCGATCATGACTCTCAAAAGTGATTTGTTCTTGAAATGGTTCATTAAGATCAGCAGGAAACCGGAATAAGATGGTTCACTCCAGGATGGCAATTGCTCTTGTGGTTGAGGTGAACAATATGAGGCTGTGGTGACCTTGATCGGATGATTTGAGTAGAGTGGCTTGGAATTTATTGAGGGGGCTGAATTCATCCAAGAATGAAAGTATCCCGTAAATGTTGGAGGATTATTGAAAGAAGAGGGTTGGGTATGACCGAGAAAAATTCATTTTCATAATATAGGTCAGATGGGTACTCGGACCATTGTCCTGTATTTCTCAAATGAGGTTGATTGGTTGACATAATGGATCTTGGTTAAGTGCACATGATATTCACAAGGAAAAATTTTATCAAGGAGAGTGATGGCACAAGTGTGTGGCTTTTGATCTTTGAAATCGGTTCGCACACACCAAAGCAAACACAAATCAAACCCCAGGTTCACCAACTCACACAATGAAGCTTCAAGAGTTTGACAATTATCTTTTCAATTTTAGTTGGTGATAAGACAATCTTGGAAAATAATTAGCGAGTTGTTAGGTGCTGAGGATTTTCTTAAAGATTGTCCTGAATTCTTAGGACTAGTTGCACCTATTCAGCCAGTATAGGTGTAAGTACGGAACGCAAACGGCTACCTGTGTTACTTAAGGACGGAGCCTTATGCAATGTCCTTTAAACCACCCACTCTGCTAAGGAAATCCGGATGTTTATTGGCTACCTGTGGATCCTCCCTGAGAAGTAGATAATCGTTTTTAGAATCAGTAATCAATATGAAAATCCGGATTTGGCCTGTAGTATTAAGTGTCATCTCTTACTCACTCCAAGGACATGGTTGTTCTACCGCAAAAATTCTTGATTTTATGAGTTATTTAAAATCAACTATATTTAGCAGTCCCAATTTTAATTAGCGATCACTGAAAATTTAAGGTGAGCACAAATGCACGTCTACCGTCCAGTCCCAATTTCCTTTAAAATTGTGTGATAAAACAGAAGGGAGAAATTTGGGAAAAGCTGATGCATGTGAAATAATGATGTATGCTCATATAAAAGACTTATAGTTATTTCTCGCAATATCCATGTGGGATGCAATACAAGAATTGAAATATTATTCTATATGAATGCAAGCCGATGAAAACTGCACCTAGCAGAAAGTTCTATTAGTCGTGAAGAAATGAGTTGAATTTGACTAAGTTGAATGATCTAATGTACATCTCAATTAATGTGAGGTGTGGTCCTAGTTTCCACAAGCACAATCAAAAATTTAAAATCTCTAATAGTTGTTTGTGCAGGTCTATCCTAAGCGCCACTCAAGTCGGGTCCCACCCTCTACGGAGAGTGAAACAGGCCACGACACTCCACAAAAATAGTTTAAGGTTTACATACACACGAGAGTCCAAACGGACACCACTAGAAAAATGCAATTAAATAAAAAAAAATTAAAATTGCAGAAGAATAAATCCTAAACTCTACACTCTATCTTCGACTCGATCTTAATTTAATTGCGGTTTTTGAAGCGTCAGTAAAGATACGTCGGTTTTGTGACAAACCACTCCATGTACGTCGGGTACCTCGCAAGAAAAATAAGAGAGAAAATGTCAGAGAGTGTTCCAAAAAATAAATGCTAAAAAATGGAAAATATACAATGAAGATTCGAGGGTTAGACTACCCAAATGCGTAAAACTGAACACGAAACTTTTTAGACAAAAAACTAAGTTGTTTGCCTCTCCAGCAACGGCACCATCTGACGAGTCATGAAATGCCCTACGTTAATTTGTAAGAATTATCATACATTTAAAATTATTGTCGTTTCGTTGTAGGCGGGCAATCAGAATCGATCAAGAAATAACCACAATTATTTAAGTTAATTTTCAATCTCATTGTTTTTGTTTATTTTACTTGGGCAAGTCCCAAGGTCGAACTTAAGGAGGCAAAGGAACAACCTAGACTTTTATCTATCAAAGTTCGTGCATGGTTTTCAAGGCAATATTTTTTTGGTATCTTTAACGCATGTTGGGATGCAAAATGCAAATTTGGCCAATTTTATGGACTAAAATGTAAATATCAATCAAACGATGTTCGAAAAATATGAAACTTGGCTGAGATGTTAATGATGATGAAATGAATGCACTTTAACTTTTTTCGAATTTTAGGATGCAAGATAAATATTTTATGACTTTATGAATGCAAACACAATGAATTTCAATAATTAATTATAATAAATATTAAACCTAAATATTTCCAAGAGATAAAATTATCCAAGATCTATCACTAGGTGATTGATCTCAGAAACGGTCTAAACCTAAAAAATACTAGATTTAATACCTACTAAAAAATAAATATCGAAATATGCAAAATGATTTTTATAAGGCAAATTATGCATAAAAATGCAAATCATTTTGGGCACGATGTAACATACAACTAATCCTTCAATCCAAAATTTTTGACAATTTTACGAGAAATGGTTAATTAGTTATGAATTTGTAAGCACAAGATGGGAAAAATATGTAATTTTACTCAAAAAAATTAATTATTAATTAATCACATATCATAAAAATGTCAAACATATGCCAAGATGTAGAGAATTAGTTGAAGAACAAAGTGTTATTTTTATAAAAGTAAAATGATGCAATAAAGAGATTCAAAGTAGAGGGGCACATAGGGGTATCAATACAATACAAGAACTTAAATAAGAAATATAATGCAGAACAGGGGTATGCAAAAAAATTACCTAAACTCTCGAGGGGTTTTCTACAAAAAAACCCAAGCGTCACGTGCCAAGCACGTGACCCTTGGATAGGCGGGCAACGATTGGTAATATGATGATTCTCTGGGGGCTTCCTTGCAGAAGTTCCCTCCTATCACGTGATGCGTACGCGGGAAGGGCCTCGGGCCTCCCGCCCAGCGATGGCTACGCAAAGGCGGAGGCCGAAGTGGGTGTTGCTGTCCTGGAGGAGCGGTGGTTGAAGTCGATGATGGTGGACTGGAGGTGCTAATGCACGGTCAGAGCTTGGTGGCGAGGGAAGTGCTTCTGGCCGTCGATGGTCAAGGTGGAGCGGTAGTGAACTAAAGGAGTGCTCCTAGGTTGTAGAAGTTCTGGAGGATGACGCGCCTCCCTTGTCCAGCTGGTGTCGATGCAGAGCTGAAGGGCTCCTGGCGTTGTGGAGGAGCGACGAGGTTGTGATGGCTTCCAAAATATTTAGAAAATGCTAAAAATAAAAAAATACAAAAAGATCCTTGGTCTCCTTGACCTAGGAACTTAGGGCGGAGCTCAACGATGGCGGTCGGGGAGCATCGACGGGAAAGAAGAGGGAGCATCGATGGTGACATCAAGATAGCAGCATAACACAATTACAGAGGAGGGAGAGGTGCGGGAGAGCTTGGTGGTGATGGGTTCTCGGGCTTTGGTCTGATGGTCCCCTCTCTTGGTCGCCCTCCCTCCCCTATTTATAACTGAAGTTGAGGGATGGGGATGGGGAGATCGTTGGCGGCGATGAAGAGGAGGGGTCACGACCATTGGCATGGGAGGGAATGGGAGGGGCGACGCATGCTGGAGGAAGAAGGGGGTTGACATCAGCCCCCTAGGTGCTGACATCAACGCCCTATTTAGTTTCTATTTTTTAAATGACGATGTCAGGCTGACGTCAGCTATTTTTTCTTATAATATTTTTTTCTTTTTTTCTTTTATAAATAAATACGGGAGAGGATGAGACCCCCCCTTGAACCTCTTGTAAAAAAATCCTCAAAAACAAGAAAAGGAAAATGCTTAGATACTTCAACATTGGCTTGGAGTTCATGTTGAATAATAAGAGTGCAATTATTATTTTTTATATTTCTTTTGTAATGAATATTATACATCTTTATATGATTTTAAATGCAATGAGCATGAAAATTATGAAATAAAAATTGTGTATAAAACTAAGAAAAATACATGGATTAAACGCATATTTTTTTTCCTTAAAAGGGTGTAACAACAAGATAAATCACATATTCATCAACCTTGTTCACAAATAAGTATCCAAATATAAGGTGGATTATATCCACACTATTCCAAAAATTATTATTGATACCACAATCTATATTAATTTGCCCTGGATAATTAAATATAATTTAGTTATTCCAATTTCATTTCTTTTCCTAATAATTAGATTTTATTTCTTTCCGATCAATCTATGAACCCTTTCATAGATAATGAGCCTTTTCCACGAATACTTGGAGATAATGTTACGGTAATTGTATTATCCATGTATTGTGACTTGGATATTGAGATTCTATCACATATTCAGATCTAAAAGACCTCTCAGTGTTGGTTGATCATATTAGAAAAAGTACCCTATCTTCTCATTGTACTTGAATCCAATTCAGAATAATGCCCAACATTTGGACTAAGATTGGATAACTAGGTCACTGAGCATAATCACTAAAATCTAATTCTCTTTCATCACTCCCTCAGAATGGAGTGTCATGGTATACATTTAATTTAAGGTTACAACACACTCGAGTATGGGTATTATCTTAATACCCATACATCATGCATAATAGAATACCGTGAATAAACATGATGTTATATCTCATTTGAACTTTCTTCTTTGGATTTTTATTATCAAGTTTCTCATTTGATCACTGAGAGTTGGGTATCGTAATATACTTTCCAAAACCTAATGTTATAACTCTTATGGCTTCATCGAATATGGTGTTCCAGCTATGAGAAGCTTATTTTATTCCCTTGATGGACTTTTGCAGCTTGCACACTTTACCTTCCTCGGACATGAAGCCCTGAGATTGCTCCATGTAGATATCCTCCTCAAAGTATCCATTAACCGTGAGATCCCTCTGTTGGGCTTCATCCTGAACGCTCTTAGAAAAATGCAAAATTTATTTCATGCAAAAATAATATACAATGTATAAATTACATTCTAAATAAGAATCCAAATCCCAACTTCCCAGACTCATATATCTCAAATAAAACTCAAAATATATCAAAATCGTCTTTAATTGTATATAACTTTTGATAAGCTATTTAATGAAGGTAGTTTCATATTTTTTAAAGTTACGATGTGAAAGATAGGTTTTGGACCCATGTTGTATAGTTATACCAATTAACATAGTCATTTTATTTATTATTCATTATTTTATCGTCTAAATAGGCACCTTATTCTTTCTAGAACGAAAGGTGATTTGCTTGGTACCGAGTCCACCACTGCTTTGCTTGTTCGAAGGAACGATAATCCAAGTGTAATCGGGATATGAAGAAAAGGAGATAAGGTGTCCATGTCCAATACGATGAAGTCCATAAGGAATTCCATCCCTTGAATGGTGACGATGAAATCTTCCAAAATTCCTTGGGGTCGCTTGATGGAGGCCGGCGATGCTGGAGGAGATGGGGAGCCGGAGGTGGCCGGCTGCTCCGTGCTTTTTTTTATTTTGTTTACCCGATCGCCAAATCACTAAACCCCGGGCTCCGATCCTTCCTCCTGCATCCGAGATCCACGCCGACACATCTGCATTGGGATCCGCGTTTCACGGAACCTTGCCCGACCTTCTCTTCTCGGACCTGCAGGTGTATAAAGTCCCAGCTCCGCCGCACGATTCCTCTCATCTTTGGCACTGCCCCTTATTCTCGTGACCTCCACCCTGATCGTGAGAGTGACAGCCTTTGATTGGCGGTGTCGAAGAGAGGAGAGGATCACCCGCATCACTGATCCGGCAGCCTTCCACCGCCGTGCACCGCCCAGAGCTGCGCACGAGCCTCGGGCCATCGACGACCCTTGAGGCAAAGACCCAGAGCTCCAAGAGCTCGTTCCCAGTCATCCACGTCCATCAGGTACCCTTAATTCCTTCCATATTTCTCTAATTTCGGATTTCGCCCAAATTCATCTTTCGCCGTCGTTCATTGATTAGTCCCATTCCGACCATCGTTCCGACCATCTGAATCGACCATCATCTTCGTAGTATCCCTCCACACGTTCTCCGCCCATCCATCCATCCCAGTTCGCTCCGGAACTGGGAGTTGATCTCCCTCGCCGTTGCATCGCCGGAGATCATCCGCCCCGATGCACCATTCACCCATTTCACCCCCTACTGGGTCGAGGCACTTTGCCCTCGACCCAAGAGTTTCTTTGCACATTTTGCAGGTCACGAGAGGCCCATCTGCGGGCCTGAACGTTCAGGCAAAGCAGCTCAAGGTCCCTGCAATCGTCGGACCACTCCGATGGTCGTCGGCCTCATCGGAGACATCTAGTAGCTGCGGATCATCGAGGTGAAGCCATCCACCATCCCAGCAGCTCCAGAGGAGGCCCAACGTGCCAGTGGTGCGCCGGCGAAGTTCGCCGACGTTTTGTTCTTCCTGGACCTTCCTCAGCCGTCCGATCTACCTCTCGCTCCAGATTCGCTCAGAGCCGTCCATTAGAGGAGCAGCCGACACCGTTTGATCCATTTGGGAGTTGATCAGGACCGTCCAAGCCAACGAAGGGGTGCCCCGGATCCACGAGCGTCTGATCAGCCACGTGGGCACCCCTCGACCGTCGGATCGGAGCCAAGGCTTCTTCGACGAGGCGCAGCGCACCTCCACCGTCCGATCAGCCACTTGGCGCGCCTCCAGTCCTCAGATAATAATACGGGGTAATTTACGTTTAGGCCCCCTCTTTTTTTGCATTTACTTTGTAGTCCTGTAAATATTTTCCGTAGTTGTTTTTAGTTTGGTAAAATTGCATAGAGGACCTCGTGCTTATTTTATTTGCATTTGTACCCCTGTCTACGTGGAACACGTGCATCGTCACGTGACTTTTATGGTGAATTTGCAATGTTTGGGCTATTGTTTTGAGGAGTTATGGAATGAAATTTAGTTTTCATTATTTACATCCATGCCCCTGTGAGTGTTTTTAATTGACATATGTCGAATACTTTGGGTCATTTGCAAATAGTTCCCTGGGCTTTTAGCACATGTTGCTAATAAGCCCTTGGAACTTATTTTTCTTACAGATAGGTCCCTCTGTGCCCAGACCACGTTCCTTCCGCGTGGGATCTTGGACTTTTTGCACGAGGACCCCCCATCTTTCTGAATTTGTTATCATTTCAACCCTAGAACTTATTTCTCTTGCACTTAGGTCCCTGTGCACTGTGCCTTGTTGTTTGATTTTGATAAAATATCAAATTCAACCCAAATTGCGTGAAAATTGGATACGTGTCTCCTGCCACTGTGTAAAATTTTCCCTAATTTTTGGGTACATTTTTGAGTCGTTTTATTATTTTTAAAAATTCAAAAACCCTTGTTTTTCTGTATGTATAGATTATAAAATCCAAAAAATATTAAAACTCTTTCAAAAATTCTAAAAAAATTAGGAGTTGTTAATTTTTGTATGTTTGAATTCTGTACTCGCTGCCACCCTTGGCTATCGATCCGCCTGCATCTCGAAGCCCCCTGCTGTCGGCCATCACCTTCAGGTGCGGTACCCCAACCGAGCAGCGCCGACCCGTTCCTCCACCGCGCTGCACTCGGCTCGACCACCTACTGCCTCTTGCCTCCTGCCGCAGGTTCCCGCCCCCAAGCCGCACAACCCTCGCCACCCTGTGGAAACCTCACCCCTAGCCGCGTGGTGGCACCGCTCCTATGCCCCAATCCGCCTCCAACTGATTGAAGAAGAAGGTTAAAATTCTTTTTGTAATTTTGCTTGTAAAAATTGCAATTTTTCCAGTTTAGTTTATGTAATTACGAATCAACCTCTGTGCACAGTTTGATTTGTATGTTTTTTAAATTTCCGCTTTGCACATGTTAGCTTATTAATTTGGAAGTCCATTTTGCATCATTTATTTTAAGGAAAAATGTCCTGATGTTGAGCCACTAATTCTCTATATTTTGATTATTTAGTTGGATTTTTGTGAACTCTGGTTCATTAATTGAAATTGTTCAAGTGAAATTCTGCATATTTTACCCAATCTAAGAAATTAAATTCATATCTCACTCACAGTTGCTGCATAAATTCCATAAAAATTAGAAACAATGCCTTGAATTGTATTTGAATTACTGTCCAAATTTTATCTTAATTGGAGTTTTCTTGTGCCTTAAATAAATTGTAGAGTGAATCGTAATTCATTTTTAATTAAATCCACACATAACAACAACAACAACAACAAAGCTTTTTCCCACAATTAAGTAGGGTCAGCTACATCAATTTTTCGCCTCCATTCAGATCTATTGGTCCAATCCCGGGCTTATATCCACAAAACTAAGATCCCTTCGTATTGTCTCTTTCCAACACTTCTTTGGTCGTCCTCGCCCTCTCTTAGCCGGCTCAACATCCCAACACTCACATCTCTTAACAGGCGCATCAACTGGTCTTCTTTGCTAATGTCCAAACCATCTTAAGAGGTTTTCTCGCATCTTATCCTCGATCGGAGCTACACCAACTTTCTTTCTGATTACATCATTCTGAATCTGATCTTTTCGTCTGTGTCCACACATCCACCTTAGCATTTTCATTTCTGTTACATTCATTCTCTGCACATGTCTATGGTTCACAGGCCAACAATTAGATCGTTGGATCCACGGAGGAAGAAGGACCGCGGGGGGAGTTGATCGGGGGTCAACATCCCCCGTGGACCAATCAGATTATTCCGATTTTAATTTATTTGGAAATTCATTTATAAATAGTAAATGACTTATTTTCGAAAAACTCCAAACATGAAAAATGTTTATTTATTTTCAAACTATTTTTAGTGATTTTGATTTATTTTTCTGATATATAATTTAGGTATTTACAAAATATTATTATTATATACATGTATATACATATGTATTTTTTATTTTTGATTTTTAATTATTTATTTTTATACAAATTATTCCAATTTTATATTTTATTTAGTTATAGGATAAAATTTGGAATAATATGGTATTTTTATTTTATTTTTATTAATTATTTACAAGGGTTAAATAAATAGGTTTATTTATATACATATATGGTATATATACAATGAAGGAATTGATTTTATTTTTATTTCTTTTTATTTTATTTTTATTTTTATAATTTTTATTTTATTTATTTACAATATGAAATATAGAATATGTATAATTTTGATGGGATTTTAATTTATTTATAACTATATGTGTGGGTTTATGTACATGGTGAATATGTACAAGGAAGGATGTTTTTATTCTCTTTTTAAGTTTCTTATTTTTATTTTGATTTTGTGTAAATATTTACACATAAATAGAAACTCATTTTTATTTTTATTTTTAGAGGAAAAAATTTATTTTTATTTAATTACAGGTATATACACATTAGCTCCCTTATCTCTCTCTACTTGGGCCCTCTCTACTTGGGCTTTTATGCGGTCAGGCCCATGGTGAGCCCTCCCTTGGAATTAGGTTGCTCAATATTTATTCTAAATATCTCCCTCTTTTTCTTTTGTCCCTTTATTCTTTTATTTTTGTACAAAAACATGCTAATTATTCACTTTTATACAATGCATGCAATTTGGTAATTATTTGTATTTACATAGATATACATGTATTTGCAAAGGTTTTTGTAGCTAAAATATAAGAATAAAGAGTGATGAATGGGTATTCATCACCCCCTATACTTAACTTTGCTAGTCCCTTAGCAAACACTTATTTGGAAAAGAAGTGAAAAAGAGAAAGAAAAAGAAAAAGAGGAAAATATACATGGATTAAGGCTGATTATTAAACTTGCTTTCATTAAATTGAAATATGGAGCTCGATCAGATCTTTGGATTATTAATGTGTCGGAACCTTATTTGGACTTAAGTTTAAAACTCAACAGCCTCTAAGTTCCACCAATCTATGGACAAGACTCCTCAATAAACCAGATCAGAACAAGTCTTCGTACACAAACTCTAATGACTATGAATCTTTCCATGCAGTGTAAGTGATATGTAGCTCCCCACCTCAGAAGTAATAAAGAAACAACCTCCCCCAACCTGGTAACTCTAATGCCTCGGTCTAGCAACTCTTTCCTCGAGAAGCGGGGTATTCCCTTCTAAGTTCAAGTGCAACCGGCTCAAGAAGAGGGGGAAGAAGATGAAGAATGGACCATGGCCAGTGTAGCCATGTATCCTTGGGAGCTCAACCAGTGTAGCTGAGTCTCCCGCTGCAAGCTTCATGAGATGTAACATGTATACCATTAGATTTTGCTTTATTTGACTATATACACTCCGGTGGGGTTATTAATTTTTCAATCCGACCCACCACTCTTTTGGAGTTCTTTTCTTTTTGCACATTTTTTCATGTGCAACTGTACAACATATCTACATGGTGCAACATATATACAAGGAGTTTTTCCTCTTGAGTTAGTAGACTATCCCTCTTTTGAAGCTTTATTGCAACCCACAGGGTCTTTAAGGTCATCCGATCCAGATGATCGGATAGTAGTTGGAGCTTGTGCTTGTCATTCTCCATCGTCATCTTAAGGAGGCAATGAGTTTGCTCTGGCAGCTCCTTCATCGCTCCTCAGTGTCCTAGCTAGCTGACTAAAAATCGGGTCACCTCCATGAGGTGATCATGAAGGTCGACGTGGTTCTGGTAAGTGACGAGGGGTTCTGAATCGATGAGTCGATGGTATATGGCCTGTAGAGGTGCTCTTGAATGGAGGTTGTCACAGAGCTCCGACCATTGAAGAAATAAGGACCTACAAGTGGTTAGGATAGCTGAGGCATGACCGTACGAGTGTTGTGAGTCAAGTGGGGATCCAAATCGGGTAAAAGAGAGGAGGATCCAAGCTTCTTATGAGCCATAGAAGAAAGGAGGCAGTGGTGAATAGGTAGATGGAAAAGGGAGAAGGTGGTCAGAGTGGTTGGCATAAATCATGGGAGTGCGGAGAAGCTCAGGGGAGGGGGTCTAATGAAGGTGAAATGGTGTAAGTGCGTGCAAATAAAAGTGAGAAATCAACGGAAAAAGAGATATAAGAATTACCTAATCAGAGACGATGGAGGGCGGAGGTTAGGCTTGGGTTGAGGCTCTATTGGATCCTCCTATCTTCACTTTATCTTGCCATCCATGCCAGAGAGCGCAGATAGCCACCGAGGGGCGCTGCAACATGGATGAAGCCATGAGTCATAACTATAGCTCAGAAGGGTCATAACTATAGCTCAGAAGGGGTCATCGACCCTCGATCTTCTGTTACTCTATCACAGGAGGGAGGAGATGGTCCTATCCCTATGCTAATGAATAGTGAACAAAGTGTGGCAAAAGCGGATGCGGTGAATTTATTGAGAAGGTTTATGGCCATTATGTGAGGTGGCAGAGGGTTTTGTAACGGCTAGGAGAGATTCTGGGTGGAGGTCGTGCAGGGTTAATGGGTGTGCGAGGTTCGGGGAGGATAAGGCTTCGTGGGTGATGTGTTATCAAGTGGAGTGAGGGCGAGGGGCGAGTAGAGAAAATGAAAAAATAAGGATGGTTGGCGAGGTAACAACGGTTACTGGAGCTAGACAATAGGAAGTGACTGTTGGATCGAGTGATCCAATGGTCTAGATGAGGGTGCAAGGAAGGGGGTTATATCATATCAAAGAGTTTGATCCAACGATGGGGAAGAGGAACGGGAAAGCCTCTACCACGAATAACTTGGCTCAACGGAACCGAGACTGCTCCAGAGCATTGGCTTCAACCATATGTCACAAACATGCAACTGACCCTGGCCTACGACTTGAACTTAGCTCGGACACGTGCCACATGCGTACGAGCTGGGCATATCACATGCATGTCTCATAAAGTTCCCAAAATTGCAAAAAGTCCTCCAAGGCATGCATGCCTCATATGTCACACATGGGAAAAATACAAAAGGGCCTTGCCAGCTTTCATAAATTACAAATATGCCCCTCTGCAGGACCCGTTTGCATAATTTATCATTTTATTCCACATGATTTTTTTACAATTATGACCCTGAACTCTATGGCTAATATCTTAAGCATCTGAACTCCAAATTTAGTAGTTTTAGACTCACTTTTTGCTGATTTTATGCTCTTCCTCATGGCATGTTTTATTCACTTATATATGCTAAATTTCAAATGATTAATGCGTCAATTGATCCTATTTAAATGCCATCTTTGATTTATTTTTGTGCTTCTAATGATACTGAAATTGAATCTCTTTCTAATGCCAAATTAATCTGATTAATTTATGGTAATAATTGCCTGCATCATTTGGTTTGCATTACATGTCATTGTGTTGCATATTACATCATATGTTGGTCTCTACCTTGCATAAAATTAAATAAAAATGCATATTATTATATTACCTCATGCATTGCATTTTATTACCCCATTGTCTTGCATGGTTATTTTTGCATCGTTGTTTTCCATAATTATCTTGCAATATTATTTGTATCATTTATTTGCATTGTTTGACTTGTGTTTTTTTGTGCATCATTTTGTGATGTTTTGTCATTCTGTCTACATTGGGGACCTAGGTGAAGGAAATAAATCACTCAATTTTAAACATTAATTTCTGAATAATCTTCGAGGAGGCTTGTGTCCTTGTGCTCGACCTTGGTATGCTTGCTAAGTAAAACTTTCTTCACATATTCAAACATGTGGTCGATTTTGCATAGATCCATTATCACCTCCTCTACTATGATAAAACGTCTATATTAAAAAGGTGATTTTTGCGATTTATCAGATGGCACCGTTGCAGGGGACACAATTCATCCTTGTTGATTTTTTTAATTTTAATGTCTTATTTTGAGACGGTTATTTTCAATATTTAAGTCTCCTTGTTTGTGAGTTGTTTTTGCATTGTATTTTTGTTCATTAAATTTCTTGATATATATATATATATAATGATTTTCTTTTGTACTAGGACCCATAGAGATGGAGGACACTCGATCCACATTGAGACAAGAGTTGGGATCTCTCACTGCAAAGAGCCGTAAAAGAATCCCCGAAGAAATTGAGGAATTTAATTAGCATTTTATTCATGCATTTTTTGTATATTATTATAATAACTGCATTTCTAAATATCCTCGTCCGAGGTCTCACATGTGTACATGGACCTGGACATTGCATGTTTTGTGTGGAGCATGTTTTATCCCAGTCCAGCTGGGTCTTCACTTGAGTGTTCGAACTCAGGATTAGGCACACGGCTCCCTGAGCTTCTTTCATTTTACATATCTTTTTCTTAATCATAGGTTAGGATACACAAATAAGAATCGAGGAGTTCACTTCATCTCCTCTGATTCATCGAGACACATTTAAACATCGATATATGTAGCCAAATTTAAATTCAATTCTTCCCGCTAATAGTGGCATGTTTAGGCACACGTGCACTCGACTTGCATGCAAATTTAAATACTGTCTTGCACGTGCATGGAGAATGCTGGAGGTAGTGTAAGTTTCTCTATTGAGAATCTTGTATGCATCAGGTTTTTTCGATCTTCCCCTTGATTTATCACTTAGGATTTATATGGAATTGGGAATGGTCGTTAGATGATGAATGCTTGATATGTGCTCACCTTAATTCGGTGATGACCTAAAGCATAAAATCGAGGCTGTTAATTTAAGTTGGCAAAAATAAAATGGATTAAAAATCAAATTGGATTATGGAAGAGTAATACCCACATTGTATGCAGGATTTGATTACGTGTTAAGAGGTGAGGACATATCACTAGGATAATGCCCAAAATCTATCATTAATCCATGCATAATGGAATTGAATTTTGGATTATCACCAATAAAACTGACAATATAAATGACCGACAGTCCTTGTTCTTCATGTATGAAGTGGTGAAATCATGGGTACATTATCTGCTTGGTTGAGCTTAAATGTGTTTTTCACCAAACCCTCCTCTAATCCTAATTACTCCATCCTCATTTCCATAAATTCAATTATTGCCAAAGATTCAACCATCTTTGTAAATCCATTATGCTCTAACCCTAACATGGTCTCCCCAACTCAGCTCCATATCCAAATACTTAAGCTACTCTTCAATCTAAGTATATGGGAAGCTATGTAACTCTCTGATTATTTACCTTGGGCTCTGCCATCCTCATTGCATATCTATATCCTTATGATTTTCTCAGCCTAAGTATAGGTGGGACCCGAGCCCCTATCTTCTTCTCCACGCATTTGATCCCTTCCCTCAGTCTTCTTCTTATACTTAGGTTATTTTTAACCTAAGTGTTGGGGGACCTATAGAGTTAGTTCATGTATGATCTTCTATATTTTAGCATCAGCTATGGCTTCAAATCACTTTGTTCTATGAGGACATAGCAAAACTTAAGTGTAGGGGTGTGTATTGTATATTCTTCACATATACTTTAGCCATTGCTCATATTTTAAAAAATTTCAAGCTTTTTGGGCTAGGGTATACTATTTTGTGAAATGATTTTCGTAAAAATGTTTGTAAACTGATTGAATTTTTTTAGCCATGTGACATTGTTTTGAAAATTTTGATAATGGTTTGAAAAAGGGGATTTGACTTGTTCTGAAAATCATTTGAAAAATATTTTGAAAATATATAATATGTGATATTTTGGAAAATGTTTTTAAGGTTCTTTAAAAATTGAGGGATTAAATTGAGACTTATTTGTGTTTTTAAAAACTCCTAGCCCTATTCAAAACCCTTAAAACATGAAAAAAAATAAAAAAATTCTTTAGTAGAGATTCATACTATTGAGCTTAAAATTATTAGCTACTTTTCAGTGAGGGAACTACAGTTTCCCTTAGTAGAGTAGGCGGTTAAAAAGCAATGTGTATGGCACCATCTTGAAGTAATACAGGTAGTTGTCTGATGGTCCCTACTTACACCCATACCGGCTGGAAGTAGATACAACTATTCGTAAGATCTTAGGACAATCATTATTTCTCTAAAGAAGCTAAAAAGTACATAAAATTTTGTAAATTTCAAAAAATCACAAAAAATATCGTTAACGTTTGAGTTGGGGTATTCCTGATACACTCGCTATCGCTCAAGTCTTGAGAATTTGAGAACATTTGGTTTTTGAGGTCTTGAGAGTCTAAGTTATCTAGCCTTAGTTATTAGGGTTTGATACTTAATAATCCATACTTCCCTAAGTTTGAAAGATATGAGTGCTATATTGCACGCTTAGTCACTAATGATGTAATGAGTTGAAGTTTCACTTAAGGGACTGGAACTTGAGATATGAGTCTAGACCTGATTTGATGATCCTCGAGGACATGATAAAGTTGATGAAAGCTTCATGAAACCTAAGTGTCAGCAAACCCTAGCAATTATGAAAACAAGTTCTCATGTTATCTCTTGATGTTGACCTATGTGCTAGGATGTCATGAAATTAAATAAACTAGTGATCGATGTACGTCAACTTGGTAAAAGAAATAGAGCTAGCCAAAAGAAAAGAAAATAAAGAAAAAGACATATTGAAAAGAAGCTCTCTCATTACAAAGTCAAATACCAAGAGCTTACATCAGAGGTGAGTGCTCCCAATCATTTTAAAGTGTCCGCTTGGACCAAACCTAAATAGGACAAATGAGTCAGGCTAGTACCTCAAAAGGGCTATGCATCGTAAGTGATACAAGTCAGGGTGTAAGTATATTAGATACTTAAATAAGACTCACCTTAGTGTACCCCTAGGAAAATAAGTACACGTGACTCAACAACTCTTGACAAACACACTAATCAACACCAAAAATATCTTCCTTGAGTAATAAGGCACTCAAGAGACCCTTGTTCCAATGAGAGGAGAGAAGAAAACACACAAACCTATGCCCTCCATTAACTGGACTTCCATCTACACTTTTAAGTCTGAAAAACTACTGAGATGGTGGACTGAATGCAAGATCTAACTTATTCCCTAGTGTTGTGTATCGGGTCTAGAGGAGAGTCTACCAGATTAGAACCTTCAGTGACATCTTGACTCAACTCTCATGATTGTAGTATACTAAATGTCGTCTTTCTCATCATTAGACATCCATGCCGCTAGAAAGGGATAGAAACGCACCACTGAAATGGATTGCCCTTCGTAGCTCTGTGCAAGTTGAGCTAAGTGCAAAGTGCATGTATCCAAGATTGGTTCACTAATGAAGAATTAAACGGATGACACTAAGTGTTCTACTTAGGTACTTTTCAAGTTAATTTCCCAAACATGGCCTTATGGAACCCAAAGATTTAAGTCAATGACCCGAAGAGTCTAAATTCCAGTTCCTAACTAGGCTCTTTATAATGAAAGTTAAAGGCCATAATCAAGCTCCATCCTTTAGACTATTCCCAATCTTAAGTTCTATAAATCAAACTTATTATTGAAAAATGCTAATGCAAATGCAACCATGTTTTTGTGAAGTATATTTTCTGAATTTTAATAATTTTTATGAATTTTAAGGATTTATGCACCCCCCTATACTTAGCTTGTGATATGTCCTCATAGCATCGAAAGAGAAAACAGAGGACATAACTCGTGCTAAGTAAAAGTGGGTGAAAATAATGAAGGAATAGAAGTCATTCTCCCCTCCTATACTTACGATCATGTCATCGTAAGTATAGTGGAAGACAAAAATGAGGTGACTGAGTGAAAACGAATGTACAACGAAGGGACAAAAAGAGAAAGAAAAACGAAATCAACAAAATCACTCGATTCCCCCTATACTTAGGATAAGGCATCCCAAGTATATAAAAGAATGTGGTCAAAAACTGAGGATCAGTGTTTTGTGTAAAGGAAAAAATATACAAGAGAAAAGTAAAAAGAAAAAAAATCGAAAGGCGAAAATCAGTGGGCAATTGGTCTCCTCTATACTTAGGATCTGGTATCCAGCCTCTTTATCTTGAGAGTGTTTATTTTGATACCCACGATATCCTACACGAGGATAGGGTAGATGAAATGTTACATATTTCTTCAGATGATTGTTCCCATGTAGATACAGAGTTCACATTACATCTAGATGAGCAGTCAGTTGTAGTAGACATCTCAGTGCTGCAAATTGAGAGTACATATATTCCCCCATGAGAGTCAGATGATTATATTTCCCAGATCATACAGAGCATAGAGAGTCAAATGGTGTGATGGTTACACATATAGACACCTTATGTAGTCTGACTCCAGAGATGCGTATTTCAGTAGAGAGATCTATGTTGTGTACAAATATCACTTACAGAGGCAGTTCTACTCAGATAGCCAGGTCATACAAAGCGTGGAGAGTCGGATGGTGTGATGGTTACACATATAGACACCTTCTGTAGTTCGACTCCAGAGACACATATTTCAGTAGAGAGACCTATGCTATGTATAAATATCACTTACAGAGGCAGTTCTACTCAGACATCCAGGGACCAATACACATATCTACAACAGATGATTCTGTATGACCCAGGTTGAGGTGATATACTTTGTACATGATGCATGACTACTTTTTCACTTCATTCCGTCATGTACAGAAACCTGTGAGCCTTTTCGATTTTTCTGGAGTACACTGATGATCCGCTAAATCGGCCCTTTAAGAGTGTTGTTTTAACACTTGAAATTGTCATCGCAGTCGGGCCGAAATGGGTCATCAAAAGACCATCTCATTGAGATTTCAATAAGAATAAGATGGTCGTGTATTATTATTTTACTTGGCAAGAAACCAAGGTCGAACTCAGTGACATGAGCCTTTCTCTAATTATCCAGATTTTCATCTATTTTTAACTAAGTGTGGAGTTAAAGAAGCATAGGTCAAATCATGCAGGAAGTCAAGACAATGCAACAATCAAACATGCATTTTTTTAATTTTATTTTATCATGCAAATGAATGCTATGAGATGCGATGCAATACAAACATTATGCCCAATATCAAAGTAATGAGCAAATTTAAAAAAAGAGCCGATTTCAGGTTCAATTAAATAATCAAGCTTGATGGACAAATTAAACTAGGCATACGCTTAAGCACTAAGGGCCACATGACTTCTGAAATAATACAATGAAAATCTTTGAGTCCAAAATAATAATTAAGCATGCCATTAGAAAGATCATCAAATGAGTTTCGAAATGAAACTGAAATCAACTGAAACGGAAATACGATGCTCAAGATATACAATAAAGAAGACAGGGGCATAACTGAAAGAAAACGTGAAATAAAAATTACAAACAGGTCCCTGGGAGGGACTAAAGTGTAATAATGACAAAGGTCGGGACCTTCCCTGTAAATGACCCATACGCATAGGGGACTTAATGCAATTTTGAAAACCCGCGAGGGTTCACTTGCAAAATGCACAAGGTACGCGTGAGCTGCACATGATGCTGGACTTGGATGCAATATGTGAAAGATGCGAGGGCGTCGATGCAAAATAAAACCAGAACCCACGTTCGTGAGGCACGTGAGTTCAGGCTCGGGTGGGGGCGAGGCTCGGTGTAGCTTCGGACGACAGTAGCAGGTGGCTCGGGCCACGTGGCGGCTCGAGGTTGCCTCGGGCGAGGCTCGGTCCACGTGGCCCGCTCTCCTTGTCTTATCCGCCCGCATCCTCAACCGTCAGATCTCCTCCTGAGATCCCACGGCTCCAAGCTCTCCACGCACGCTCCTTTTCCTAGCCATCAGATCATCCCCAGGATTTGATCCATCACTGCTCATTCGCGCCTCTCCCACAATTTGCCACGTGGCACATTGTGCGCCTTCCGATCTTGCCGTTATCTCTTCGTCTACACCGTCCACTGGTGCTATAATCCCAACCGCTCGATCGAAGCCCTAATCTAATCACATCCGTCCGCTGGCGCTTCACCTTCGATGCGCCATGTGGCAACTCCACAGCCCTTAGATCGCCTCGCCCCTGATCTCATCGTATCCTCTCGTGAGGGCCCAAATTCTCGCCGTTGGATCTCAAGAACCAACGGCCAGCATATCGTCTTCCACCTCCAGTACTCCCTCTTCCCCACGTTCACAACCTCGCGCACCCAACTCGCCCTTCCTATTTCCTCCACCATATACAACTAGTTCTCCCCTCGCCAGCCGCCTCACGGTCAACTCCATTCATCTGTCGTCCTTGCCGGTGTCTCCACTACCCGCGACCCCTTCTCATCTGCTCCACGATCTCCAGTCAAACGACGATCCCACTTCACAGCTTCGCCGACTCGCCCCTTCAAATACGCCGCCCCCTCCTTCGATTACGCCCGTTCACCTTTACGAAGGGCTAGGCCCAGCCCTCCTCCTCCTCCCTGTGACAGGCGGAGGAGCGAGGATAGAGCAAAGACGACCGTGCCCTCGGTGAGACCCACCGCCTATCACGGCGGTGCTGCGGAGGCTCAAAGCCCCGCCCGAGCTCGCTGGCATGGCCATCCGACACGTGCGAAGACCCCGAGGTCCTCAGCCGACCTCGAGCCCAGGCCATTTCCTCCGCTTACCCTCAGGTAAGCTTCCGATTCTCTTTTGTATTTTTCTTATTGCTTTGCTTAATTATGTAGGACGCTACACCCAATTTCGCCCTCCTTTGAACCCCCTACGAGCTCCACCGCACACCCTTCACCTTCGCCAGCTACTCCAATCACCTCCGTCCTCCGTCAGAACCTTTATAGTCCCATGATTTCTAACACACCAAAGGGCTCCGCTTCTCTGCCCCCTAAGCCCTCTGCTCACCTCCGCTCACACGCACACACACACACACACCTTGGCTTCCACCTAACCCCCTTGTAGGTCCACATCTTCATTTGCCGGACCTCGGGCAGAAACGAGTTATAGAGCTCCGCCTCCGGCGATCAGGCATCGACAGAGGATTCCAGGCACTCCCGCATCTTCTCCGACCTCGGATCTTCCTCGCCGGACCTTCAGCGTCCTTCCCCGATCTTCACCGAGCATAGAGAGGCGCGGAGGAGCTCCAGGCCTCACGCCGGAGATCCAATCGCGCCGCCACCCAATAGGGGAGGAGAAGAAGCAGATGCCGTTGGATCTCGCCCCACGGCGGAGATCCAACGGCCCTGGAGCAACCACGTCGCCATCCCGGAGCGCGGAGGCTCTCGGTGGGACCGAGCCTCGCCTGAGGCAACCTCGAGCCTCCATGTGGCCCGGGCCACCTGCTACGGCCGTCCGAAGCTGCGCCGAGCCTTGCCCCCACCCGAGCCTGAACACACGTGCCTCACGCACGTGGGTTCTGGTTTTATTTTGCATCGGTGCCCTAGCATCTTTCGCATATTGCATCCAGATCCAGCATCACGTGCAGGTCACGCGTACCTTGGGCATTTTGCAAGTGAACCCTCGTGGGTTTTCAAAATTGCATAAAGGCCCCTGTGCGTATGGGTCATTTACAGGGAAGGTCCCGACCTTTGTCATTATTACACTTTAGTCCCTCCCAGGGACCTGTTTGCAATTTTTATTTCATTTTTTCTTTCAATTATGCCCCTATCTTCTTTATTGTATATCTTGAGCATTGTATTTTCGTTTTAGTTGATTTCAGTTTCATTTCGAAGCTCGTTTGATGATCTTTCTAATGGCATGCTTAATTGTTATTTTGGACTCAAAGATTTTCATTGTATTATTTCAGAAGTCATGTAGCCCTTAGTGCTTAAGCTTATGCCTAGTTTAATTTGTCCATCAAGCTTGATTATTTAATTGAACCTGAAATCGACTCTTTTTTAAATTTTCTCATTACTCTGATCTAGGGCATAATGTTTGTATTGCATTGAATCTCATAGCATTCATTTGCATGATAAAATAAAATAAAAAAATGCATGTTTGATTGTTGCATTGTCTTGACAACCTGCATGATTTGACCTATGCTTCTTTAACTCCACACTTAGTTAAAAATAGATGAAAATCTGGATAATTAGAGAAAGGCTCGTGTCCATGAGTTCGACCTCGGTTTCTTGCCAAGTAAAATAATAATACACGACCATCTTATTCTTATTGAAATCTCAATGACATGGTCTTTTGATGACCCATTTCGACCCGACTGCGATGACAATTTCAAGTGTTAAAACAACACTCTTGAAGGGCCGATTTAGCGAATCATCAGTGTACTCCAGAAAAACCGGAAGGCTCACAGGTCTCTGTACATGACGGAATGAAGTGAAAAAGTAGTCATGCATCCTGTACAAAGTATATCACCTCAACTTGGGTCATATGGAATCATCTGTTGTAGATATGTGTATTGGTCCCTGGCTGTCTGAGTAGAACTGCCTCTGTAAGTGATATTTATACATTGCATAGGTCTCTCTACTGAAATATGTGTCTCTGGAGTCGAACTACAGAAGGTGTCTATATGTGTAACCATCACACCATCCGACTCTCCACGCTTTGTATGACATGGCTATCTGAGTAGAGCTGCCTCTGTAAGTGATATTTGTACACAACATAGATCTCTCTACTGAAATACGCATCTC
This sequence comes from Ottelia alismoides, assembly GCA_037367405.1. Lineage (NCBI taxonomy): Eukaryota > Viridiplantae > Streptophyta > Magnoliopsida > Alismatales > Hydrocharitaceae > Ottelia > Ottelia alismoides. Next base: position 186,816 of record JAZKJV010007308.1, read on the forward strand.
TGGGGTCAGACTATAGAAGGTGTCTCTATGTGTAACCATCACACCATTTGACTCTCTATGCTCTGTATGATCTGGGAAATATAATCAACTGACTCTCGTGGGGGAATATATGTACTCTCAATTTGCAGCACTGAGATGTCTACTACAACTGACTGCTCATCTAGATGTAATGTGAACTCTGTATCTACATGGGAACAATCATCGGAAGAAATATGTACCATTTCATCTACCCTATCCTCGTGTAGGATATCGTGGGTATCAAAATAAACACTCTCAAGATAAAGAGGCTGGGTCTCATCTATGTGCTGACAATCATATGCAAGACTGGTGTCCTCTGATGTGAATGACAATATTGATCTGGGACTGCTACATCCTTGCCATCTCAATGTGTATCTCTCCACTGTCTGTGTGGAATGATACTTTCCCAGCATCAAAATCTAAAAGTGCTCTTGCTTTCTGCAAGAAGGGCCTCCCGAGAATGATTGGAGCAAGGTGTAACGTCATAGGGCGCGTCATATCTAGGACCATAAAGTCCACTGGAAACCGCATGCCCTGAATGGTCACGATAATGTTCCTCAACACACGTCTAGGTCTCTTCGCAGATCAATTGCAAATTGAAGTATCGCTCGTGATTTGTAAAGAGGACCTAGCTTGAGATTATTAAGAAAAGAAGATGGAAGTAAATTAATCAAGGAACAATTATCTAAGAGAGTACAATGGAATGCATCATCTGTAATCTATCATGTAACATAGCGAGCTCCAGAATCTCTCTTCTTTTTAGGTACCTTATTCTGAATCGCACATGAAGTCGCCTTTGTCAATACATGTTTCTCAACTCGTGATCTCTTTTTCCTATGTGATGTGCATAGGTTCCTTAATTGGTTCTTGAGCGTAGGAAAGTGACATCGAGAAGTGGAATGTTCAGAAAAATGTGATCTTTCAATAATTGTTCAATTTCTGGAGTAACATCATTCATTTTAGATTTTTTATTTCCTTTTCCATATAAAGCATTGGGAAAAGGAACAATCTCAGGTACACCATGATTCTTTTTATTCAAATCGAGATCAACATGTTCATCGAGAGTTTCAGAAGTATGTATAAAACTCTCTAGAATAGGAAAAGAAACATCTGCTTCGGGAGTGGCTGCATGGTCTAGCATGGTATCGTTGTCTAATTCGCCTATGTCTATGTCAACTGTCTCGGCATCGGTCCCCTCTCTCTGATCATCTCGCTGAACATCATGTTGATCCTCATCATCATGGTGGTCCTCTTCCCCAGCATCAGTATGTGTATCATCATGGTGGTCCTCCACCCACTCTCATGTCACCACCTGCTTGCACCTCCACCATCGAATCCCTTTGTTTGGCTTCAATCTGACCGCTCTTCCCCACTCCTTTTCCCTGCCATTGGATCCTTTGATCTGATCTAGCTCTCTTCTCGCATCCTCATCCTAACCGTGAGATCTCATGATCCATTGGTCACTACTCATCATCTAGCTCCAGTAAATGTCGCCACCTTGCTAACCTTCCTTCTTCTCATATTTTCTCTACTTGCCCCTTGCCCTCACTCCACTCGATAACACCTCACCTATGAAGTCTTATCCTCCATGAACCTCATGCCCATTAACTCTGCACGACCTCCACCCCAAACTCTTCCAGCCATTACAAAACCCTCCGTACCTCAGGTAACTGTCGAAAACATTCTCCTTAAATCGGTTGCCTCCACCTTTGCCACACTTCATCCACCATTCATCAGCTATGGGCTAGGCCCTCTCCTCCCTCCTATGAAATAGGAGCAGAAGATCGAGGACTAATGACCCCTTCAAGCTGCAGTGATGACCAATGGATTCAGCCATATTGCAGTGCCCCCCGATGGTTGCCTGGGCTCTCTGACATGGCTGACCAGATACATCGAAGATAGAAGGATCTAATAGAACCTAAACCTAAGCCTAACCTCTGTCCCTCGTCTTCTTTGTCAGGTAAATCCTTCATCTCTTTTTCCTTTGATTTCTCACTTTTATTGGCACACATTGACGCCATCACCTTCATTAGACACCCCCTCTGAGCTTCACCACACTCCCCTGATCCACGCTTGTCACTTCGAACACCTTCTCCCTTCTCTAGAACCCCATTCACCGCTGCGCCCTTTCTTCTCCGGCTTTCCGGAGAAGAAGCTTGGGTCATCTGCTTCTCCACCCGATTTGGATCCCAACTTAATTCACAACACTCGCATGATCACACCTCATCTATCCTGACCACTTGCAGGTCCTTATTTCTTCAATGGTCAGAGCTCTATGATAGCCTCCATTCTAGAGCACCTCCACTGACCACCTCCCATTGACTTACTGATTCGAGACCCCTCACCGCTTACCAGAGATACGACAACCTTTGCAGTTATCTCACGGAGGTGACTGAAGAGCCTCTGTTTACCCTACTTATTCAACCGAATTAACTATTAAATTTTAATGATGTTCATTGTAGTCGGATAACTTCGGACTATTCAAAATCACTTAGATTAATTGAAATAAATGCAAGTGGCAAATTTATTTACTTGGGCAAGCCCAAGGTCGAACTCAGGGAGGCAGCTTTCCCCTTAGGTAATTTGAAGTTAATTTCGATTTTAGATTCTCATGATAATATTTTTGGTCCTTTTTATGCAATTAAAGAAAGTGCGATGCAATTTCAAGTCAAATTTAAGGTTAAATCACAAATTATGGTCAAATAAAGTCCAAAAATAATGAAACTCAGAAGATGATGTGCAATGCAACTAAGCTACTGCAATTTTTTGGAATTTTTAGACTCTAAATGAACTAAATATGAATTTAATATGAATGTAGGGTATTTTTTGCAAAATTAATTTTAATAAATATCAAAGCACTTATTTTCAGATATAAAAAATTTTCCTAGATAGTTCTATGTGAAAGGAATCCAGGAAAATTGATAGACCTAAAAATTGATGTATATTGGACCTATTAAAAATCAATTTAACAAAAGACTGATTAATTTATTCAGGCCTTGTGATGCGTGCAAATGGTTTGATTTTTGGGCACAATGTAGAACAACTTAAACTTAGCCTATTGTGATTTTATGGTGATTTTTGGAGCAACAAATAATTTAATATGGAATAAAAGTCGCACAGTAGGCAAACTATGTCAATTTCCACAAAAATAAGTATTTTAAATTTTTCAATGCTCATAAAAATATGGCACATGTCACAAAGATAAAGCACAAGTTTAACTACAACATGCAATTTTTGTTAAAAATGATGATAAATGAATGCCTAGATATGCGTGCAACACAGGGACTGAAATGCAAATAGAAATTAAAATTGCTCAAAATAAAACAGGCATACAGGAACTAAAGTGCAAATACCTATAATGTTGGGGGTATGCGTGCAAAATATCCACAAGAACACGTGCACCTCACGTGCTACTCCTGGCAGGGACTGGAATGCAATATTGAAGACTTGCAGGGGCCCTTATGCAAATCGCCCAGACTGCACTCAAGGGACACGTGAGATCTAGGCTCGGGAGGTGTCAGAGGCTCGGGCGATGGCTCAAATGCTCTAGAGGTTCGAGCATGCTTCGGAGCTGCTTCAGGTGCTTCGAGCCTAAGGATCGGGGAAGAGGCTCAGAGCGCTATGTGGCGAAAGATGGGCCGTTAGATCCTCCTGATCCAACGGTTACTAGAGCTGGAGACGTAGCCACCTGAGAATCATAAGATCAAGATGATCCAACGGTGGTTTAACTTCTGGAGCGCAGGGGCGTGGCGTGATGCTTGCCGTTGGATCAAGATGGATACAACGATATTTGCAGCTGCTGGCGAGGGCAACGTAGATGAATGAGGACCATCAGATCCTCCTGATCTAACGGCTGCTGGAAGCGGGCAACGTGGCTCGATCGGGACCATCCAATCAAGATGATCGGGCAGTGGCTGCTTGTCGTGTTCCTCCGGTCTGCCGCCTCCTGTGGCGGATGTGATTGTGCTCTGACGATGGGCTCCTGGCTCTGCCGCCTTCCCCCATGGTCGGTGAAGATCGCTGGAGGCTCCTGGATAACTTGGAATGGTCGTGGACGCATGGCAGAGCAACCAACGTGTCTGGACAGAGCTAGGGAGGTCTGTAGCTCGGAGAAGATAAAGCTGGAAGAAGCTTCGGCTAAGCTTCTGACCAATGAAGATAGCATCTCCTGCAAGGTCAGCTAATGCAAAAGTTGGTGCTTGTGTTCACGTGAAGTAAATGGAGTGGAGCGAGGCCTGTGGCGTGAAGCGGTGGCCGAGCAGAGATGTTCTTCCGCCGTGAACGACGGAGCGATGGTCGGAGATGGTGCGACGTGTCGTGAAGGAGATCTGAAGGTGCCGCGAAGACGAGAGCTCCAAGGTGGAGCTCAGGCAATGATCGATGGACGGTGGTGTAGAACAAAGACAACATGAAAAATAGAAGAAATAGAGGGAAAATAAGACGAAGATTATAGAAGGAATGGAGGAGGCTACCTGGGATCTGAGGCTCGCGGTGGAGGCTCTGGTCGTCGCTCGAGGGCCGATAGCAACCCGAGCTCGAGCAACTCATTGGAGGAGCTTCTACATGGTGAAGATACGTTGCGGATCTCGTCGGAGGTGGACCACCATCATCGCTTGATTTCGTGCCTAATCGTTGTCATCGATGGGTATACGAGAGCTCTTGGGTACCTCGTGCTAGGGTGGATGGTAGTGAAAGTGGCCGGAGGCGGGGTATTTAAAGGAAGAAGGTGGAGGTCCATGCGATGGAGGCGTGGTGTTCGTGGAGTTTGTGGAGCGAGGGCAAAGGGAGTCATGGTGTGCGTGGGTGCTGGCGAGGATGAGGGAGATGCAAGAGACATCGTGGGTCAAATAATGGGTGGAGAAGGTGGCTGTAGTGACGTCGAAAATAGACAGGGGGAGGAGACGATGCGAGGTGGGGCGACGTGGGCAAGGCTCTTTCGGAGGAAAAAGACGATGTCGTGGCCGTTGGATCGCACGATCCAACGGTCAGGAGATGGGCATGTGGGAACGGGTAGGATTAGATGCAGGGATCGAGATCGAAGGGATAAGGATGCACCATGTGGCGAGCATAGGCGCAGGCGTTGGAGAACGACCACGATTAGATCTGGAAGTGGAATCAGATGGCTGGAATCACAACGGAGATGAATGGCGCAGATTGAGGTGTTACGAGATGATCGTGTGGTATGATTGATGACACGTGGCAGGATGAAAACAAGGCAGAGACGAACGGAGTAGATGAGATCAGGAGGAAGATCAAATGGATGAAATGAGTTGCGGAATGGATGGTCGAGATCTGAAGGAAGGGTAAGCCATCGGGTGGCTATGGGTCTGACGCGTGGCGCTAGGAGATAGAGGCGCTAGCGAATGACCCAGATGCGATCTGGGCCTCGATCAGATGGTTGTGAGGTGATGCGGTCGTGGACGGCTGAGATCTGGAAGGCATGGATTCCAATCCAATGACCAGAGGGGTGTGCGTGGTAGGTGAATGAGTGGGCCGCGTGGCGCAACCAGAGGGCGCCACGTGGCCCAATCAGATTGGTTGAGGAAGAAAGTGAAATAAGAGGGAGAAAATTGCCGAATTTGGAAAAACTCAAAACATGAAAGTTTGTTGATCTCGATGAGATCTACAAGTTTCATATTGACCAAAAATAAAAATGAGTCGAATAAAGTAATAAAATACAAGGGTACAAATATACATACATATAATACACAATGGGGGCCCAAAACCCAAGTTTTGCATACGAGCTCCGATTTAAATGAAATTGGTCTCATTTTGAAGGTCTCTGAATGTGTATTATTTTACAAGTGAGTAGATCTAGATCAGAGGCTATAAGAGAGATATATGTGCATTCTAAGGTCCATGGTCTCAGACTTGGTTTGGGGTTTTATTTGTCAATTTTATAGGTTAGCATTTTTTTGGTATTTTCCTTTAATTAATGTTAGTAATATATATCGTATAGAGTGAAGATAGGATTTAGAGTTAGTGTAAAATATATACAGATTAGTGATTTTTACAAGTGGATTTGGCTTCTTATTTCATGCAGATGTCAATGCTAAAATGCAGATGTTATCAATGCATGCATGGATGCTAATTATGCAATATTGTTGGAAATATGCTTCTAATTTCTTAGGAACAAAGCTCTATTTTCAACATTCAAAGTAATGAATCACAGATTCATCAACGACCTGATCTTCAGCCAATCAACTAGGCTCCAAAGGAGTGATGGAGGAGCTACCGAAGCAACAATCATCGTCGCCTCGTGATGGCAATGGAGGATGATGGGCACAAGCTACAACCATCGTCTGATTATCTAGATTAGATATCCCAGAAGGCCTCCAAGCCTCAACCACGAACCATTTGGCTTGGTAGAACCAATCCTGCTCCGAAGCATCGGGATCATACACGTGTCCCGAACCTATAGCCAACCATCGCCTACACACCGAGCCTAGCCCGTGCATGAGATACATGTGTTAGGGCCGAGTAAATTGCATGCATGTCTCATAAAGTTCCCAAATTTACAAAAAGGTCCTCCGAAGCATGTGTGCCTCAAGTGTCATGCATGGGAAATTGCAAAAGGTCACTACTAACATTCACAAATTACAATTATACCTCGCTGCTGGATCATTTTGTATGTGTTGATCAGTGTGTCCTTCAATAGTTGTTGATTCACTTGTACTTGTTTTCCTGAGAGTAAACCGAGGTGTGTCTTCTTTAAGAATCTAATATACTTGCACCCAAAGCTGTATCGCTTACGATGTAGAGCCCTTTTTGAGGTACTAGCCTGACTCATTTGGCCTAATTAGCTTTGGTCCAAGTGGACACATTGAAATGGATGGGAGCGCTCACCTTTGATGTAAGCTCTTGGTATTTGACTTTGTAATGAGAAAACTTTATTTCAATATTTATTTTTCTTTCTTTTCTTTTGGCTAGATCCATTGTTTTTACCGAGTTGGTATACACTGATTAATAGTTTATTTTTTTCATCACACCCTGACACATAGGTCAATATCTAGAGATAACATGATATCTTGTTCGCATACTGACTAGGGTTTGCTGACTTTCAGATTTCATGAAGCTTTCATTGACTTTATCCCATCCTTGAGCATCACCAAATCAAGTCTAGACTCAAATATCAATATCAAGTTTCAGTCCTTAAGTGAAACCTCAACTCATCTCGTCATTTATGCAGTTGTGTATGTGATGTGCCGATCATATTTTTTAATGTAGAGATTAAGCATGCAATATAGCACTCATATCTTTCAAACACAGGGAAGTATGGATTATTAAGTCTCAAACCTAATGACTAAGGTTGGTTAACCCAAACTCTCAAGACCTCAAAAACCAAGTGTTCTCAAATCCTCATGCCTTGAGTGATGTTGGATGTGTCAAGAATACCCCAACTCAAAAGATAACGATCTTTTTCTGATTTTTTGAAATTTGCAAAATTTATGGAATTTTTGGCTTCTTTAGAGAAATAATGACTGGCCTAAGTTTATATGAATAGTTGCATTTATTATCAGCTAGCATGGGTGTAAATATGGACCATCTGACGACTACATATATTTCTTGAAGATGTTCCATATACATTGTCTTTTAACCACCCACTCCGCTAAGGGAGACTGTAGCTCCCTCACTGAAAAGTAGCTAATCATTTTTAAGCTCAGTAATCAAAATCGCTACTAAAGAAATTTTTAAATTTGTTTCAGGATTTTACAGGTTTTGAATAGGGTTAGGAATATTTACAAACACATATAAGCCTCAATTAAATCCCTAATTTTTAAAAGAATCTCAAAAATATTTTCCAAATCATGTCACATAATATATAGATTTTGAAAATATTTTCAAAAGATTTTCAAAATGAGTCAAAACCCCCTTTTCAAAACATTATAAAATATTTTCAAAATAGTGTCACATAATTAAAAAAAATTTCAATCACTTTATAAACATTTTTACGAAAATCAATTCACAAAATAATATACCTTCCCAAAAAGTTTGAAAATTTTCAAAATATGAGGTATGGCTTAAGTATATATGAAGTATATATGTTATACCTTCTAAAATCAAAATAAATATATATAATATTAATATATTTTTTGGCATTTTAATAAGAAGAAAATAAGGAAAATAAAAGAAAAAAGATGTTAGCTTTATACAATAATTAAGGTATTTATAAATAGAGGGTCAAATGTTAATTAATGTGAATTATTGATGAATTTTATTGCTTTATTCTAAGGTAGGAGGATAATAAAGGGATATAGTGATGATAAATCAGATATTCAACCCCCCATACTTAAACTATGCTCGTCCTCTAGAATTTTAAATAATGAGGGAGTCATATTAACCCCTGACAGTGCTTGTGAATTTTCAATGCTCAATTCATCAAGGACCCATGACTTGAGTGATTCTAAAATTCAGGGCTCAACCAAGATCTAGTCAAGAGGAATCCAACTTATCTAATTATCAGTCTATTTTTTACATATAATATAATGATGTCATTGGGGTTGAAATAATGCTTCGGATGAGGGAAGGATTTGTTGGCATAATTTTTCCAAGATCTCAAAAAATGGATGGAATGAAAAGATGCTATATACGTCAAGGCACAAAAAGATTAATGCAGTGCGAGAAAATTACATAGACAATTCAATGAAAAAAGCCATCAAATACAAATACGACCATAACGGTCCAAGCTTCCACCAAAAAGCCTGCACATCTTAGTGGAGACTTAGTTACATTGGCTGGGCTTCACAAGGAGATGCGTCTACACTGGTCGTACTCCAGTTCTCTTCTCATTCTTCTACTTCTCTCTCTATTCGATTGTGGACACAACATGACCTGACTTAGAATGGAATACCCCTCTCCTCGAGGAAATAGTAGCTGGATGAGGAACCAATGGGAGTCTTTATTGGGATGGGTGATTTCTTCGGTTCTTTAAGCAGGAAGAGATAAAATAATTCACGCATAATACAAATTAAATTCAAGGTTGATAGAGTTAGCGATATGTATGAGTGGATCTGAGTTGTCTGTTGAGGTGAATTTAAACAAGGATTTGTGGAAGTTGAAGGTTGTTGAGATTAAAATCCTAATCCTACTTAAGGCTCTGACAAAATGCATGTTTTAGGTCCAATCGAGCTCTGTCCTTTTTCCATTCTCATGAATTAGTTGAGTTAAACAAATTCATTTTATCTTTCTTTCTTTTTCTCTTATTTTTTAGGTACGTGTTTGCTAAGGGACAAGCAAAGTTTAAGTATAGTGGGTTGATAAATCCATGATTTATTAACATTCTTTCTGTATTTTGTCTTAAAACCCTTAACAAATACATGAAAATATTTATTATTCCATCTTTTAACAAAATCATATTCATGAATAATGTGCACTTTTATGCATCAAAACCATGTAAATAACTAAAAGAATAAAAATAAAGAAAAGAAAAGAAGGCAGACTAGATATGTATATATATACACAATATGATTTATAAAAAAATAAAGCTGAAAGAAATTTATAACCTAACCCCTGAGACCAAGTCAACATGGATTGGTCGACAAACAAATAAGTAGGGGGAGATAAGGAAACAAAACAATAAAAAATAATCTATTTTTCACTCTAGACAATCTTCATTATTTATCCAGTAATTATCAAATCTTCGATGATTTTTACTTAATACGAATATATTTTTTACGAAAAACTCCTAATTTTTTCTAAAAATATAAATAAAATTTTAAAAATAAGTAAAAAATATTATCTTGAATATATACCAAGAAATGCAACTTGTAAATTATCGAATTTTCAACTCCCGGACATCATAACTTTCTCATACGAACTCCAATTTTACTCTACTCATTTTAAAGTTCATAAAATAATATTATGTAATTATTGGAGGTGATTTCATTAAAATAAGAGTCTGTTTGCAAAAAGTCGGTTTTGGGACCTATTTACAACTGGGTTTCTGGGCTATTTATTATATTAAACACATTATTTATAGTTTAATGATTTATAATTTTTAATTATTTTCTTGATCCTGTATATTAATCATTATTTATTTCATGATTTTCTGACATTATTTATTATTTTAAATAAATAAAAAACCCTAATTTATAAATGAAATTGAACTCCATAACTTATATATGTACTTATTAATATACTTAAATTAATTTACTAAAATATATAAAATTTAGAAATACCCTATTTATTATACTAATAATTAGTAAAATATAAAAATGATATATTATTTATTAAATTGTTAAGTTAAAAATCCAAAACCTATTTATCAAGTATTATCTATACCTATTTATTAATACAGTAGTTATATTTCATTAATTGTATATTATTTATAAAAATGAATTATACCATAATTACGATAAATTAATTGTTTTAGTTTTCATTATTATACCTATTTAAAATAACATTATTTACTATTTAATATCTATTTATTAATACATTTCTTGATATTGGCCAATCAGATGGTGACACATGTCAGCACATAGGTCTTCTTCTCCAAGAAGCTGTTGCGGCTTCTGTTCTAACAATCGATCTTCACCAAATTACTCCCGCCATCTCCTAACCTCTACATTAAATCCAAACCTTATAATATACCCACCTAAAAACCCTAATCCACGCCCACCATTGATCTTTACCTAACTCTTCTTAGATTCATCTATAAAACCCTTTCAACCTCGTCACTTCCATCTGAACTCTTCCTAACTTTTCAGTTCCAACAACCACATGGCCGAACCACCACTTACACCTCTGTTCTCCTCCTCTCTCTGGTTGTGACAGAGCCTTAGGCGAGCTAGGCGTGGAAGAAGGAGCTTTGGAGGAGATGTTCCAAGGCCAACCTTGGTCTTGCATCGTGCCACCACGTGCGTAGAGCTCCGGTTTGCTTCATGTCGAGCTACAACAGAGGTTCATACAACCTCATAATCCCAGGTATTCATTCATCCATTTTATTCCTTTATTTTCATCATGATTCATGCCTGATTAGTGGTGATTAATTACTTGGATTTGTCACAGCAGTAACCCTCATCGATTTCCACTAGAAAACCAACTCCAAATTCGTTCAATTTCGCACCCAATTTAGACTTGCATTTGCATATCACTTCATGGAAACTATATTTGAAGTAACCCTCATCGATTTCCACTAGAAAACCAACTCCAAATTCGTTCAATTTCGCACCCAATTTAGACTTGCATTTGCATATCACTTCATGGAAACTATATTTGAACTGCCAACATCTTAAAACTTGGTCGACTTCATGAGAAATCGGGCATCAATTCTTCAATTACAGGTTTATACGCACTATTGGAGCAACATCTTTGCATCTGGAGCACTTTATTTCGTCGCCTTCACCAAGTCAAATGATTGCAGTAAAGATATATAAAGCAAACCCTATTGATTTTCATTGAGCTTCGTCGATGTCGCCCAACCTCTTCCATCGTCTTCGCCGCCATCTCACTCGCAGGTGAGCTCGAGGGGTGAAGGAGTCATCCATCGGGCCTGCAGGAGGTTGAACCCCTCAACTAGTTTGTCGACAATAAATCGAAGAAGATGCACCATCACAAGAGCTTGATTTGTGGAAGAACTGCTCAAGAACGGGTGTGTAGAAGGGTTGTGACACGTGACGGGCACGGACGTCTATGATCATGGCCTGTGTTGTAATCTCATTTATTGAATCTGAACCGGTGGAAAATTTATCAGTAGACACTACGACTTCCAGAACTTCAGGTTGCTCCAGAATGTTTCCAAAATTACATTTAGGTCCCCATACATGGACCTAAATGTAATAAATTTTAGTTTCCTTTCATTTTAGTCCCTAGACAAGGATCAAACTATAACAATCTCTTTTATTTTTCTTGCATTTCTACCCTTGTATTGTAGGATATATTTGGAGCTCATTTTGACTTTATTTTTCATCAATTTTTCTAGGGTAATTAAACAACTACATTAGCGAGGTTTTTTTTGTATATTTTCATAAATTTTCGTCGTGTATTTTTCTAGTCTTTATTTTTCGAAGTTTGTTTCTGTTTCGAGTGTTTTCTTACGTTTTCAAGAGAGAAAAATCGTGAAATTCCTCTTTATTTCGAAAATTGTTGTATTGATATTCTGCCTCCTTTAGTTCGACATAGGGAATCTTACCTGGATAAATAATAAGTTTAAAGATAAAATAGGAGAGAAATTCATTTTATATCTCTCTATCCTAATTTATCTGATTTTTGTTTGATTTAATCGAATCCATCTTCGCGGTTCACTATACCGACATGTTTCTAAGCTGGGGCTTTTGTTGTCAGTGGGACACGTGCACTACAGGCAGGCGGCCCTAAGAGGACAGTCAAGAACCATCCTTTTTGCTGTGATAACTGTCCCTTCTGTTCAGATGGGACGGTCCCAGATCCGTCCCCTCTACCACTGTCTCATTTAATTAGAGGAGACGCTTACCACGAACGTCCCTTTTATTCAACCATTGGGGACGATTGGAGCCGTCCCTTTAACGTTAACAAATGGAGACGGTTACGATCATCCCTAATACCATGAATAGTAGGGACGGTTTCAACCGTCCCCATTTTAGCAGCTTAGGGGACGGTCGTAACCGTCTCCAATGCTCGGACATCATTTCGGGACGGCCGCAGAAGACCTGTGGGGACGGTTACAACCGTCCCCATTAGGTTCCATTGGTCGATATCCACGACAGGGAGTCGATGTCAAACAGAAGCGACGGTCGCAACCGCTGCCTATGTCAAGTAACAGGGACGGTTGCGACCGTCCCCTCCATCAAAAGGTCCTTTAGCGATGCCAATAGAAGGCTTTAAGGGACGGTTGTAACCATCCCGTTTAACCCTCATTGGCAAAAATTTGAGGCAGCCAGGTCCTTTGAAGAGGAAGGGACGGGTGAAACCGTCCCCATTGCAAATAATAGGGGACGGTCTTAACCGTCCCGCTTGCTAGATTTGGCTATAGGGATGCCCATGGAAGACCTTTAGAGACGGTTTAAACCGTCCCCTTTGGTTCCCATGGGCACCAAAATGAGAGAGCGAGTGCCTAACATTCGGAAGGGATTGTTAGAACCGTCTCCCTTGGTATTTAAAGGAGATGGTTTTAACCATCCCATCTTCGTTGGGGTCTATAGCGATGCCAACAGAAGAGCATAAGGGATGGTTACAACCATCCCCATTAATCTTTGAAAGGCAAAAATGCATCACGTTTCTATGGCACAATAGGGGATGGTTAGAACCGCCCCCAATATCCCCTGACAGCAAAAAAAATACTAGATTCGTGGTATCTTTGTCATGCTCCTACTGCAAAATTAGATAAGACACTTAATAGAAATCAAATTTCAACAACATAATATTTAAAATAGTTTTCCAGTTCTACATCATCGTATCCATTACTAGAAAGCTGACAATAAAATGTTCAAGAAAAATCTAAAATTTATTACATACATATTTTACATCCATGGTAATCTATTCTGATTCTTCATTTTCCTCGCTCTCCTCATCACTCTCCTCTTCGTCGGTTAGTTGTGCAGGTTCTACAGGTGGCAGGGCTTGGCTTTGAAGACGGCTTATGTATGCCATGACATTCGCCATGTCCATACACATCTTAGCCATCTCTTCATCCTGTGCGGACATCTTTGCCTTAACCTCGCGCAGCTCCCTCTCTATCTCTCTTTCCCTCTGGCTCCCTTGCGAGGAAGTATGAGACTCACTTGCACCACACATTCTGTACCAAGTACAAATCGTTTCTCCACGTCCTCCGCAATGTATGCGTCCACTGTGTTCTGGACCAGTGGCTTGGCGGAAGGCATCATCGGCGGATGATCGCCGCCCAAATGACAGAGGTAAAGGTGTAAAATAAATGCTAGGTCGTTGCGACCTCAATCACTCGGGCTGAGTCAATCAAGAAAATTGAACCACAGATAAAAATAAAATCAATGAAATACAGAGACGTGGTCCTGCTATAGGATTTAACCTGGTATAGCTCCCAGGGTCGAACACAAGGAGCACAGATTGGCCTTGCGGCCTACGATGCAGTCAGAGTCCAAAAAGTCTTTTTTATGGTTTTTATTTGTTTTTGTATTTTTTTAGAATTTTTAAAAGATGAGAAAATGAGAAAAAGTGAATGCAAGGCAACTTCAACAATTTATACAAGACACACAAATGATGCAAAAATTCCAAAAAATTGGTTTTTATGTTTTAAATGTTTTTTACTGTTTTTGGTGAATTTTTGGAATTTTTCTAATGAATAAAATAATTATTAAAAATCAAACAATGCAACAAAGAAGGGGTACTGTCCAGCAAGGTTAGAAACTCAAGAATAAAATATTTAAGAGCTTCAAACAACCCTGGAGGTAATTTTCCTATAATCTATGAAGAATGAGGAAAATTTAGGCACCCTAATTATTGTTTTTGGATTTTTAATTTATTTACTACAATTTTTATGAGTTTTTAGGGTTTTTTCAATTTTTAGGGTTTTTAAGTGATGAAAAGTAGCTAAAATTGGCTAGAAAATCAAGCAAACAGTAAACAACAATGTCTAATTTTTTTGGAATTTTTGGTGGAGTCTTTATATTTTTTTGGTATTTTTAAAGGCAAACAGTAGCAAAAATAGGGGTTTTTGAATTTTTAAAAATAATAAATGAAATCCAAAATGTCCCCAAAAATCATAGAAATTCCTACACCATGGCAGGAGCCATGTGTCAAAATTTCATTGGATTTGGAGTTCGTTTGATATTTTATTCAAAAATAAAGATGGGGCACTGTGCACAGGGACCTAAGTGCAAATACCCAAAAGTTCTGGGGTCCTGGTGCAAAATACCCAAGAAATCACGTGCCAAGCACGTGTCTGGGGCACTCAAGGACCTAAATGTAATAAAAATAAGTTCCAAGGACCTATTGATAACTCGTATCAAAGGTCCAGGGGCTTATATGCAATTTACCCAAAAATAATTCGCACATGTTCAAAATCAATGCTCACAGGGGTATATATGCAAATAAACAAAACATTTCATGCATTCATTAACATTCCAGAACTACAGGGCAAGATACGCAAATAACCCAACAAAACACGTGCCAAAGCACGTGGGTCTCTACTGGCAGGGGTATAAATGCAATTAAAATAAAGCGCGAGGGTCTCTATGCAAATATCCCAGAAAATAAACAACGTGAATTAAAAGTTACAGGACTAAACTGAAATAAACAAACTACAAGGGGGCCCTATGATATTTACCCCTTTATTCGCCAACGGTCGGATATGCGCCACGTGGGTGATCTGACGGCTAGGAATAGCTGGCGCTTCACCCCTTTGGCCTTTGGCTCTGATCGACGGCGGAGGGAGAGGCACGTGGACGATCTGACGGTGATGGACTCCGGTCTCTCTCCTCTGCTACGGATGGCTCCGATGCGCTCCTCAAATGGATCAACGGTCGCTGCTCCTCAACAGATGGACGCTCAGGATCAGATCTGGAGCTGGAGCATCATCGGACGGCTCTGGAGGGTCCTCGAAGAACTGATGGCCGGCGAAATTCGCCGGCCTCGTGAAGGTGTATCCGCCCTCCTCAGCTGCGCCTGAAGGTCGGAGAAGCTTCGCTGAACGATCCCGCAGCTGCTGGTGGTGGCCAAGGCCTCGGCCGAGCCCTGGAAGGCTCCGGCGAAGTCGGGGAAGAAGAAGCTCCTGGCTGAACTGTGAAGGAGGCTCAGACACCTCCCTTGGACCTGCAAAGTAGACAAGGAGCTTCGCGGGTCGAGGGCAAAGTGCCTCGACCCAAGAAGACGGGGTGAAGGTGGACGGTGCTGCGTGGCGAATGAGCTCCGGCGAGGCGACGGCGGTGGAGCTCGACTCCCAGATCCTGTGCGATCTGGGTTGTGTGGAGGGGTGAAGAAGGTGCGTGAGGGCACGGTGAAGGTGATGGTCGGGTCGGATTGTGATGAAATCACGCGAGATGGTCGGAATCGAGAGGATGCGTCGGAGATGAAATTTGGGCGAAATCCTAAATTAGACGAAATTAAAAGGAACTAAGGGTACCTGATGGCTGAAGTAGACTGGGCTGGAGATGGGCTATCTCCGGGTCGTAGCTTCGAAGGGCGTCAAGGCCTGAAGCTCGATGCTCGACGCGGCGGCGGAGCAAGGACGGCGAGGTTACGCCGGATCAGAGGATACGCCTTCTCGCCTCACTGCTACAAAGGCAACGGCTTGCTGTCACTCTTGCGAGGCCAATGGAGGTCACGGGGAAGAAGGAGAGGGTCCAAAGATGCGGCGCGAGGGCGGCGGAGATGGTGGTTTTATAATGTGACCGGGCGATTAGGGTAGCGTGAGGACAGCAAAGGAAGGCGTGATTTTGATGGCGGAGGATCCGGCGAGGGAGAGGGATGTGCGGCGAAGAATATGGGCGCGGGGGTTGAGTGGAAGACAGGCTGGACGCGCGTGGATAAATCGGGGAAGAAGGGCGCGGCGCGCGTTGGCCAGAAAAGGAAGGAGGCGCGGGGGAGTTGACTGGGGTCAACATTCCCCCGTGGCCCAATCAGGAGCGGCCACGTGTGCCCGAACTTTGACCATTTATTTTAGGGCAAAAATAGGTCGAATTAAAGAAAACTTAAAACATGAAATATTTTTCTTTTATTTTTTTCTATTTTTTGGTGATTTTTAATTAATTTTTGGGAATAAAAATAGGTTAGCTCTATATATAGGTATATGTACACTGCATGGATTTTTATTTTTGATTTTTTTTATTTGTTATTTTTATGTGTTTTTATGCTCATTTTGTATTTTATTTATTTACAACATGAAATATAGAATAAAAGAATATTTTTATTTTATTTTTATTACTTATATACAAGGGTGAAATAAATAAATGAATACATTTATATACATGGTATTTATACAATGAACTTTTGTATTTTTCATTTTGTGATTTTTATTTGATTTTTGTTTTGTTTCTTTTTATTTATTTTATTTACAAAATAAGCCATAGAATATTCACAAAAAGTTTAGAAAATAAATGAATTTATTTATAGGGTTAAATAAGTACAAGAGTGTGGTCTATACACATGGTGAAGGGGTATTTTTGTCTTTTTGATTTTTATCTTTTTATTTTGTTTTTAATAGAATATATACAATATGTACAAACTTCTTTTTGGGTGAGGAAAATATATAGTTTAATTTATTTACAAATATAAACAAGTGTGAGCCCCTATCTCCCTCTACTTTGGCTTTTATGCGGTCAGGCCCATGCTGAGCCCTCCCTTGGGTTAGGTTGCTCAATATTTATTCTAAATATTTCCCTCTTTTTCTTTTTGCTTCTTTATTCTTTTATTTTGTGCACAAAAACATGCTAATTATAGGTTTTTACACAATGCATGCTTTTGGTAATTATTTGTATTTACACATATCTACATGTATTTGCAAAGGTTTTTGTAGCTAAAATAGAAGAATAAAGAGTGATGAATGGGTATTCATCACCCCCTATGCTTTAACTTTGCTAGTCCCTTAGCAAACACTTATTTGAAAAAGAAGTGAAAAAGAAAGAAAAAGAAAAAGAAAAAGAGGATGTACATGGATCAAGGTTGACTTATTTAAATTTGCCTTCATTAAATTGAAATATGGAGCTCGATCAGATCTTTGGATTATTAATGTGTCGGAACCTGGTTTGGACTTAAGCTTAAAACTCAACAGCCTCCAAGTTCCACCAATCTATAGGCAAGACTCCTCAATAAACCAGATCAGAACAAGTCTACATACACAAACTCTAATGACCATGAATCTTTCCTTGCGGTGTAAGTGATATGTGGCTCCCCACCTCAGAAGTGACAAAGAAACAACCTCCCTCAACCTGGTAACTCTAATGCCTCAGTCTAGCAACTCTTTCCTCGAGAAGCGGGGTATTCCCTTCTAAGTTCAAGTGCAACCGGCTCAAGAAGAGGGGGTAGAAGTATAGAGTTTTGGAAGCTTAGCCAGTGTAGCTAAGTCTCCCGCTGCAAGCTTCATGAGATCTTTACACTCCGGTGGGGTTATTAAATTTTCAATCCGACCCACCACTTTTTTGGAGTTCTTTTTGCATTTTTGCATTTTTTTTTTTTTTTTTCAAGACTTCTGTACACATGTCTACATGGTGCAGCATATATAAGAAATTTCCCCTTGAGCCAGTAGACTATCCCTCTTTTGAAGCTTTATTGCAACCCACAGCTTCTGTCTTTAGCTTTCAACACCACTAGACCAAGTTGAGGTGCACTTCCTTCACTATAAGAAGAAGAGAGGTTCCGCCTAGAAGTACTACCCTCATATGCTACCCCAAGCCAAAGGAAACTGCCTCCTCATCACCTCATCCATGGAGAGCCATGTGTAAAGTGCAGGTGCAAGTGAAGCCATTGTCTCTGAGAGTAATGCGTGTGTTGTTAAGTGCTCTACTTAGGCTCATCAAGATGACATATGCTCATAGCCTAGTGGACTCAAAGAATTAAGTCCTTATGGACCTGAAAAGCCTTAACCCTAAGTCCTACAAGGTTCCTCTTGAAGTTAAGTGAATTAAGATCTTATTCAAGCTCCATTTCTCAATTTAATTCCAGGCTTGGTTTAAATGTCAACTCTTATCCAGGAAAAATTATATACATATATATACACAAGATGCTATTTACAAATATTTTACAATCATGCAAAAATTTTGAAAAATGTTTTGAAATCATGAATGAATGATGCATGAAGTGCAAGTTTTGCAAAAAGATATTTACACACATTTACACAAGATTTTTGCAAACTTTTGATTTTCAAAACATTTTGGAAAAAAAAAAAAAAAATTTGTACTATATACATAATTTTGATACAAAATATTTACACAAGCTTTACACAAAAGATTTTTGAAATCATTTTTACAAAAATACTTTGTACACTAGCTATGTATGTGCAAGAATAAAAGAGGTTTATGTACATGAAAAAATTTTTAATTTTTTTTGATTTTTAGCCATTTTATTTATTAACACACTCACACAAAGTACGAGTTATGGCTAAAGTATATATGAAATATATACACACCCCCCCTATACTTAGCTCGAACGATGTCCTCAGAGTGATCAAGAGCGATGAAGAAGACATAACTCGTGCTTAGTAAAAGGGAAGTGAAAAGGAATGGCTAAGTACAGGAACGAATAAATGAAAGGAATGAGAGGAACTCGGTGGTTTCCCCCTATACTTAGGATTAACTAATCCTAAGTATAGAAAGCTGTACATGAAGGGAAAGCCGAGTGAAGACTATACAGAATCTGCCCCCCCTATACTTAGGGTAAAATATCCCTAAGTATAGGCAGCAAAAACAAGAGCAGAAAGAATGAAAAGAATACTCGCAGGTCCGACATCCCCCCTATACTTAGGGTAAAGTACACCCTAAGTATAGCATAATCATAAGATGAGAAATGGGATGTGGGACTAAAGAATAGAATGATATGGACAACTGGATCTATACAGGCGGAGGAACAGTGAAAATCAGGCGTGAGATGTAAAAGATGTGAGTCAAGAGACTACATCTCACGCAAAATGAATAGCAGCAATAATAACGTCCCGCGGGTCATGATCTAGAAATGGTTTGAGCCGCTGGCCGTTCACTCGGAAGGTACTCTCAGAAGATAACTCAGATATATCAATGCTACCGTTATCGTGTACCTTTCTGACCAAATAGGGTCCTTTCCATTTGCTCTGTAGCTTCCCTGGAAATAATCTAAGCCTTGCATCAAACAGCCATACTTTCTGTCCAATCTCAAAATGCTTGTGGCTGATATGAGAATCATGCCACTCTTTGACTTTCTCCTTATAATGTAGGCTGTTTGAGAAAGCTGCATCTCTAAGCTCTTCCAAGGCGGCTAACTCTGCCCTCCTCTGGTCTCCTATACCATTTGGATCCATCAATATGTCTGTAACTGCCCAGAGTGACTTGTGCCTCAGCTCAACTGGCAGGTGACAGGGCTTGCCATACACGAGGCGAAAGGGAGATGTACCCAATGGAGTCTTGAAAGATGTCCGATATGCCCACAAGACCGAGTCCAACAGCTGTGACCAATTCTTTCGGTCAGGGCGGACGACTTTCTGCAAAATGTTCTTGATCTCCCTATTCGACACTTCGGCTAGACCATTCGTCTGTGGATGGTATGGTGTAGCAACACGATGGTCTATGCCGAACTCTCTAGCAAGTGCCTTCACCTGGTCGTTGATGAAATGAGATCCCCCATCAGAAATCAGAACTCGTGGAACCCCGAACCGCATGATGATGTTCTTCTTCAAAAATTTGCAAACTGTCTTTGCATCTGCGGCTCGGGCTGGGATAGCCTCAACCCAACGACTAACATAGTCTACGGCCAACAGAATGTACTCAAATCCCTGACTCTTAGGGAATGGACCCATGAAATCGATGCCCCATGCGTCAAAAACCTCACAGAAGTGAATGGGCTGCATCGGCATCATATCACGCTGTCCACAAGTGCCCATCCTCTGACAGTCAGTACACCTCCTCACGAACTCATCAGAGTCCTTGAAGAGTGT
Organism: Ottelia alismoides; assembly: GCA_037367405.1. Taxonomy (NCBI): domain Eukaryota; kingdom Viridiplantae; phylum Streptophyta; class Magnoliopsida; order Alismatales; family Hydrocharitaceae; genus Ottelia; species Ottelia alismoides. The sequence continues at coordinate 207,343 of JAZKJV010007308.1, forward strand.
AGGCCACCACAAGCCGGATTGGAGCACTTTCTGTGCCGTTCTCCTCCCAGAATGATGTCCTCCTGCCTCAAGCTTGTGGCAGTAAGTGAGGACACTATGATGTTCCTCCTGAGGAATACACCGACGCCAGATGCTATCCCCTCCTTCGTGGTAAAGGATGGGATCCTCCCAGTGGTAAGACTTGACCTTCGCAAGGAAGGTCTCAATCCTCTGCTTGGGCCAATCTTGTGGAACTTTCCTAGCAACGAGAAAGTTCACAATATCGGCATACCACGGGAGTGAGGTGATAGCAAGGATCGCCTCATCTGGGAAGGTATCACAAATGGGATCAATCTGCTCTGAATCCTCAGGCTGCTCTAATCGGGATAAATGGTCCGCCACCACATTCTTGACTCCAGGCTTATCCTTGATCTCAATGTCGAACTCCTGGAGTAGAAGGATCCATCTAGTAAGTCTGGCCTTGGCATCCTTCTTTGACATGAGGTACCTGATGGCGGTGTGATCTGTGTATAAGGTCACTCTAGATCCAATGATATATGATCTGAATTTATCTAGGGCAAACACTACTGCTAGCATCTCCTTCTCTGTGACCGTATAATTCCGCTGGGCGGAATCCAATGTGCGGCTAGCATAGTGTATGGCAAACGGAATTCCATCCCTCCTCTGTCCTAGCACGGCCCCTACGGCAAAATCAGAGGCGTCCGTCATGATCTCGAATGGGAGAGACCAATCGGGTGGCTGAAGGACAGGAGCCTCAATTACGCACTGTTGGAGAGTCTCAAAGGACGAAAGACACTTGTCATCGACAAGGAACTCGGTGTCTTTTGTCAATAGGTCAGTCAACGGTCGGGCAATCTTGCTGAAATCATGAATGAATCTCCTGTAAAAACCAACGTGCCCCAGAAATGACCGTAACTGCTTCAGATTGGACGGTGGTGCGAGTTTCCTAATGACATCGACCTTGGCCGGATCAACCTCCATGCCTCTGTTGGAGATGATGTGGCCAAGCACCGTCCCTTGAGTCACCATGAAGTGACTCTTCTCCCAAGACAGAACTAAGCGGGTATCAATACATCGCTGGAGCACTCGGTCTAGGCAGTCAAGACAGGAATCGAAACCGTCGCCGTAAACCGAGAAGTCGTCCATGAAGACCTCCAAACATTCCCCTACCATGTCCGAAAAGATTGACAGCATGCATCTCTGAAAAGTCGCAGGGGCGTTACATAGCCCGAATGGCATGCGTCGAAAGGCGTAAGTACCGAAGGGACAGGTAAAGGTGGTCTTCTCCTGATCCTCAGGAGCGATGGCCACCTGGTTGTAGCCCGAGTACCCATCTAGGAAGCAATAATGGCTCTTCCCTGCCAGTCTCTCTATGATCTGGTCAATAAAAGGCAGGGGGAAATGGTCCTTCTTGGTGGCCTGGTTGAGTCTCCTGTAGTCAACACAGACCCTCCAAGAGGTGGGTACTCGTGTAGCAATCTCCTCTCCCGACTCATTGATCACAGTCGTGATGCCCGTCTTCTTGGGCACCACATGCAAGGGGCTAACCCACTTGGAGTCGGAAATGGGATAAATAAAATCTGCACTCCACCATTTTGATATTTCCTTCATAACAACCTCTCTTAGGTTGGGGTTCAGTCGCCGCTGGAACTCACGCGACGGCTTTGCCCCTTCCTCGAGATAGATATGGTGGGAGCACAACGAGGGACTAATCCCATGGAGATCTGCTACGCTCCATCCAATTGCCTTGCGGTTCTTTTCAAGAACCTCCATCAGACGGGATTCTTGTTCTCCAGTCAGATCTGCAGAGATTATGACTGGGTACATCTCAGACTCTCCCGCAAGGAATCGATACTTCAGCGAAGTAGGGAGCGGCTTTAGCTCTGGACAGCTAGTTGCTGGCAAATCTGGCTTCTGAAGAAGATGTGTGTATGCGGATAATTCTGCCAAATTTGCCTGGGAAAATGATAATAAACTCTCACAAACTGGATCTGGAGAAGGCGGGTCCTCTACATTGTCTCTGATCTGCTCTGCTTCTACCTCCTCCTCATCTATAGGCTCAGGTGGATCCAGATCTGGCATCTGATCACTACAATCTGCCCAATCAGACTCTGAATCCGAGGGATCTATATCAGACTCAGTGGCATCAGTACCACTGGAGAACAAGGTGGCATTAGCACCACCATAGAGCAGGGTGGCCTCAGTACCACCATCACTGGAAATCGTGTCGCGATCAAGGTCCGACTCTGCTGACTCAATAGTATCCTGTACCAGGTCCGTGCTCTCCAGACTATCCTCTACTATCATCTCTGCATCAGCCGAATCTGAATATGAGAGGATGGTCTGTGCTACAGGATCTGCCCAAGCTGCCTCATCATCTGTGATCACAAAATCACAGTCCTGGTGGATGTCTGGCTCTGGGTCTGTCAGCTGCTCTGAATCTGTACTGCCATGTGAGCGGGATCTGGATCTGGCTCTGTGGTCCTTAACCGTCTCTATTTGTATACTCTCGCCCTGGACGCGAAAGTACACCTTCCCGCTATCATGATCAGTCACCGCCTTGGCTGTGGCCAAGAATGGGCGACCGAGGATGATGGGGGAATCGGTCAACGAGTCAGGGGTCTCCATGTCCAGCACTACGAAGTCCACGGGGAATTGCAAACCCTGAATCGTGACGACAACGTCTCGTAACAACCCCTTTGGCCTCTTGACAGACCGATCAGCAAACTGAAGGTATGTCCTGCTCTGTCTAAGAGTGCCCAACTCTAAGTGGTCGAGAAGGGCTGCCGGAAGAAGGTTGATAGACGATCCGCTATCTAATAGAGTGCGGTCGAACCTCTGCTCACTAATCTGACATCTGACATACGGGGCCCCTAAATCTGGCCTCTTAGTCGGCAGATGGTTCTGGATCGCGTAACACGTGGCTTTTGTTAGCACATGAATTTCTGCGGTCTTGTTCCTCTTCGTCCTCCTGACGGTGGTCCTGTCTCTCAAGGACCGCTGAAGAAGAGGGATGTGCTGCAAAGCCTCATTGAGGGTCAGCTGGATGTGAAATCGGTCTATCATGCTCTGGCTGAACTCCTCCTGCTCTCTCTTTTTTGGATCTTTTTCTTTTTTCTTCCCCTTCCCCAACTCAAGGGCTCTAGGAAAGGGGATCACAGGGTCCTTCTCAGATGAAGGACTAGGAATAGGCCTAGATGAGTCGATGACTGGATCCTCACAAACATCATTCATCACAGTGGGATCAGAATAAACTAAACCTTTTCCTTTATTCAAATCAGAATTCTGAGATACATTTATTCGAGGAAAGACAACATCTCTATCAAAATGAATATTGGTGGCCTCAGTACCACCTCCGGCTGGCTCTGCAACTAAACGTCTTGCGGCCTCAGTACCGCGGGCTGGCTCGGCTCTCCTGGTGGCATCAGTACCACCTCCTCTATGTGGTGAAATGGCGGCCTCAGTACCGCCGGTGGAATCAGCATCTCGGGTGGCATCAGAACCACCGTCATCATGATGTGCGGCTTCAGTACCGCTCTCCTCTTCCTCATCTGGCGCTCTAGATGGATCCTCATGTTGTCGCTCAGATGAGGCGCCTCCTGCTGGTCTTCTACCGCTCCTAAGTGTGACAAAATCAGCATCAAATAAATCCGACGAGATAACATCAAATGAGTCACTAGAAGTGGTAGGCTCAGCGTGAACTACCTGCTCAGATTTCCTCTTCAAGTTATTCGGGTTCGGCTCGATCTGCGCAGGGATGGCGGCCTTCCCTCTCATCAGGTCCCGCATCTCCTGGCGGAACTCGTCCATCTCCCGTCTAAATGTAGCCTGCTGCTCTGTGAAGAGGCGGGCTATATCATCCATGGCGGGGCTCTCATGGGAGCCCGACGGGTTGCCTCTCTGGTAATGAGGCTGCTGGACCTGGTGCTGCTGTGACTGAGAGGGGTAAGAGGAATGATGCTGCTGCTGGTGAGCCTGCTGCTCACGTCTCCAACTCTGTCCCTGCTGCTGATAGGGACGAGATACGAATGATGATGGCTGGTGTGCTGGGTGCTGCTGGTGATCCCTCTGCTGGGAGTACTGCCCTCCCTGACCGGCTGGCTGCTGCTGGGGCTGGTTACCCCCATTCCCCCACCTGAATCCGGGATGGTCTCGTCGGATTCCAGGCTGGGGCCGGTCATACCAAATCCCGTTGACATCCATCAACGGCTCTGCATCGTATGGGGCGGGTGGGAGTACATCCAGAGGCTGATCCGGCTGATATACCACCATCTGTAAGTCTGGAGATGGTGGTGCCTGGTAAGAGGGCTGCTGCTGCTGGTACGGCTCCGCCTGTACAAGGTGAACTTGTCTAGGCTGCTGCAAGGAGCTGGAGCGCTGGGACGAGCTGCGGCTGCCGCCGGAATCGCCTCGCGACAGAAGACGGGGCTGAGGAGCCGTCTGTGCCTCCTGAAGACACAAAAGCTGGGTCTTCATGTCGCTCAGAGTCTGTGCCATTTCCTCCATCTGAGTTATGCCCTGGCACTGCTTCTTCTCGATGATTTCCATGCGGTCCAATTTGTTGCTAATAATCCCCATGTCCGCAGCGGCCGACTCTGCCTGTGCGGCTGCAACTGTGGACGAACTGGAAGGACCTGCATCAACCCGTGCTATCCGCTGATACTGCACGGGTCCTGGCGGCTGCTGAGATCTCTGTGTATACAACCGAGTCTGGGACATCACCATGTAATTCTCGGACATCTCCTCATAGATGGCCCAGACTTGGTTGTGGTCCTTGGCAAAGTAGGACCCGCCGCAAGAAGCATTCACCAGACCCTGAAGCTCTGGCGTCAGCCCACTAAAGAAGCTCTGAACTAGGTTCGGCTTCGAGATATCATGGTGTGGGCATCTATCCAGAAGCTCTCTGAACCTCTCCCATGCCTCATGAAATTGCTCGTTAGGGAGCATGGAGAAGTTGTTGATCAGGGCCCTCGCTGCATTCGTCCGCCCGAGTGGATAGTACTTGTTCAAGTACTCGGTGCGGAGTTGATCCCAGGTGTACACAAACTTCCCTAGATGTTTCAGCCAGGCGGCTGCTCTATCTGCCAGTGAAAAAGGGAAGGCCATCATTCGAATCGTATCTTGGTCCACACGACGGTCGTGGACAGTGCTGCAGATCATCAGAAACTCCTGGAGATGGAGGTGGGGTTCCTCAGTGGCGAGTCCGTGAAAATGAGGAAGCATCTGCAGGGTGTTCGGAGGGAACTTGAAATCCCCTACGATAGCAGGAATCACCACCCATTGGTGCATCAGTGTAGATCCAGGGTTGTGTAGTTCCCGCATCGGTCTTGCTGCGGCGGCGGCTGCCGCTGCTGCGGCTGCTGCTGCTGCGGCTGCTGCCTCTGCATCAGCATCAGGGATGTCCTCCGGCTCACTCGGCTCTTCTCGCTCTCTTCGGAGTCTCTCCAACTCCCTCCTCATCTCTATCATGAATGCCCCCTGATCGCGTAACTGGTTCTGAACCGTCTCTAATGATGCGATCAGGGTGGAGTTGATCGCTCCCTGGTCTAAAACAAAGTGCTCGGGCTGGCGATCGTCTGAACTACCGGCTCCAGCCATAGGGATGTCTGCAAAATCAGAAGAGCCCAACTCAGGTTCGGTCAAATGAATTCGTCTCTCCTCGGGCTCATGTCTCTCAGGAACAGAAGAAAGGGGATCGAGGGGGAACAGGGTGGATTCGAACTCGGGCCCGGAGAGCTGGTCTCGACTCTCACGGGCCAACCTAGATGAAGGAGTGGACGCGCCTGAAAGCGGTGCAGCCAGAGGCTGCCTAAGAGATCGTCTACCCATCATCTTGATCTTGGCGAGTTGGGCGGATGGGATCTGGAGAAAATATGATAGCAAAGCAAACCCCCGGTTCACCAACACAACACAATGTGAAGACCGTGAAAGATCGGTCAATTTATCTTGTCAATTTTATTTGGTGAACATACAAGATATCAGAGCGATTAACGTGACCTGTTAGGATACCCGATACTCTCTCAACCGACTGTCCCGCACAGAAGAGTCGGTAATCAGTCGAGATGAGTACCGGAGGGCTTTACCTAGTGTTCGGGTCACTCTCTCGCACAATCAAACCAAACAATGAGGGGGTTGCTCTCCCCAAGACAAATTTTTCTGGTGAGTGTCTTTTAGGGTCAATAATGTTATCCAGTCCCAATTTTTTTTGTTTTTCTTTTTAATTTAATTTTTTTTTTTTTTTCAAAAATAAATACAAGCGGCCTAACGGTTTTTCCGATTCTCCTGATGATTATTAATCCAAAAACAGAGGGAGAAGACGAAAAAGCCGATGCGCGAAGAAATCAATGATGCATGCAGAGAAAGAAATGCGTACCTTGTCTCCAGCACTCTACATGCAAGTGATCCGCGCAGAATTTAAAGACAGAAATAAAACTACCTAAATGGTGCAGCGGGAAAAGCCGAGTCCTAGATGAGCAACTTCTATTGATCGTGAAGAACAATAGTTAGCTAATCGAATAGAGTCCGGAGTCCGATCTTGGGAGTCACTCGGTGCCCGCCACAACGGGTCCTGCCAGCGCTGTATGTGACTCCTCACGGCACGTGGTCTCAAATTCAATTGAACTAACTTTTTCAATTAATTTTAGTAAGGTCCAATTACGTTCTATAGGAACAGATATTCTATTAGATGTTGGGCCTTAAAAGTCTACGTCACAATCAACAAAATTCCTAAATCTAGGGGCTAAAACCGCGAGAAACACCGGAAAAGGCAGCTAGCTATGAAAACCACGATAAAAGCCGCGAAAATCCGAATGGGTCCCCCGAGCACACCGGTGCTCAGCGAAACAGACCCGCTAAGTTACAAATGTCCAAGAGTGTCCAGAGTTCAAGTCCTAAATTATTACAACAAGAAATGTTCTCTCTCTCTCTCTAAAATAAAATTTCTTCTCCTCTCTCTCTCTTCCTGGTCTTCTTCCTGTGCGGGTCCTCGAAAAGTGTACTCCAAATTCCAAGCAGTACCTCGCACAAAAAATGAGAAAGAGAAAGTGTCAGATAACAGTTATAATGTAGAGAGAAAATATGGAAAAATGACTACAAAGCCGTGCTCCCCGGCAACGGCGCCATTCTGATCGCCGCCCAAATGACAGAGGTAAAGGTGTAAAATAAATGCTAGGTCGTTGCGACCTCAATCACTCGGGCTGAGTCAATCAAGAAAATTGAACCACAGATAAAAATAAAATCAATGAAATACAGAGACGTGGTCCTGCTATAGGATTTAACCTGGTATAGCTCCCAGGGTCGAACACAAGGAGCACAGATTGGCCTTGCGGCCTACGATGCAGTCAGAGTCCAAAAAGTCTTTTTTATGGTTTTTATTTGTTTTTGTATTTTTTTAGAATTTTTAAAAGATGAGAAAATGAGAAAAAGTGAATGCAAGGCAACTTCAACAATTTATACAAGACACACAAATGATGCAAAAATTCCAAAAAATTGGTTTTTATGTTTTAAATGTTTTTTACTGTTTTTGGTGAATTTTTGGAATTTTTCTAATGAATAAAATAATTATTAAAAATCAAACAATGCAACAAAGAAGGGGTACTGTCCAGCAAGGTTAGAAACTCAAGAATAAAATATTTAAGAGCTTCAAACAACCCTGGAGGTAATTTTCCTATAATCTATGAAGAATGAGGAAAATTTAGGCACCCTAATTATTGTTTTTGGATTTTTAATTTATTTACTACAATTTTTATGAGTTTTTAGGGTTTTTTCAATTTTTAGGGTTTTTAAGTGATGAAAAGTAGCTAAAATTGGCTAGAAAATCAAGCAAACAGTAAACAACAATGTCTAATTTTTTTGGAATTTTTGGTGGAGTCTTTATATTTTTTTGGTATTTTTAAAGGCAAACAGTAGCAAAAATAGGGGTTTTTGAATTTTTAAAAATAATAAATGAAATCCAAAATGTCCCCAAAAATCATAGAAATTCCTACACCATGGCAGGAGCCATGTGTCAAAATTTCATTGGATTTGGAGTTCGTTTGATATTTTATTCAAAAATAAAGATGGGGCACTGTGCACAGGGACCTAAGTGCAAATACCCAAAAGTTCTGGGGTCCTGGTGCAAAATACCCAAGAAATCACGTGCCAAGCACGTGTCTGGGGCACTCAAGGACCTAAATGTAATAAAAATAAGTTCCAAGGACCTATTGATAACTCGTATCAAAGGTCCAGGGGCTTATATGCAATTTACCCAAAAATAATTCGCACATGTTCAAAATCAATGCTCACAGGGGTATATATGCAAATAAACAAAACATTTCATGCATTCATTAACATTCCAGAACTACAGGGCAAGATACGCAAATAACCCAACAAAACACGTGCCAAAGCACGTGGGTCTCTACTGGCAGGGGTATAAATGCAATTAAAATAAAGCGCGAGGGTCTCTATGCAAATATCCCAGAAAATAAACAACGTGAATTAAAAGTTACAGGACTAAACTGAAATAAACAAACTACAAGGGGGCCCTATGATATTTACCCCTTTATTCGCCAACGGTCGGATGTGCGCCACGTGGGTGATCTGACGGCTAGGAATAGCTGGCGCTTCACCCCTTTGGCCTTTGGCTCTGATCGACGGCGGAGGGAGAGGCACGTGGACGATCTGACGGTGATGGACTCCGGTCTCTCTCCTCTGCTACGGATGGCTCCGATGCGCTCCTCAAATGGATCAACGGTCGCTGCTCCTCAACAGATGGACGCTCAGGATCAGATCTGGAGCTGGAGCATCATCGGACGGCTCTGGAGGGTCCTCGAAGAACTGATGGCCGGCGAAATTCGCCGGCCTCGTGAAGGTGTATCCGCCCTCCTCAGCTGCGCCTGAAGGTCGGAGAAGCTTCGCTGAACGATCCCGCAGCTGCTGGTGGTGGCCAAGGCCTCGGCCGAGCCCTGGAAGGCTCCGGCGAAGTCGGGGAAGAAGAAGCTCCTGGCTGAACTGTGAAGGAGGCTCAGACACCTCCCTTGGACCTGCAAAGTAGACAAGGAGCTTCGCGGGTCGAGGGCAAAGTGCCTCGACCCAAGAAGACGGGGTGAAGGTGGACGGTGCTGCGTGGCGAATGAGCTCCGGCGAGGCGACGGCGGTGGAGCTCGACTCCCAGATCCTGTGCGATCTGGGTTGTGTGGAGGGGTGAAGAAGGTGCGTGAGGGCACGGTGAAGGTGATGGTCGGGTCGGATTGTGATGAAATCACGCGAGATGGTCGGAATCGAGAGGATGCGTCGGAGATGAAATTTGGGCGAAATCCTAAATTAGACGAAATTAAAAGGAACTAAGGGTACCTGATGGCTGAAGTAGACTGGGCTGGAGATGGGCTATCTCCGGGTCGTAGCTTCGAAGGGCGTCAAGGCCTGAAGCTCGATGCTCGACGCGGCGGCGGAGCAAGGACGGCGAGGTTACGCCGGATCAGAGGATACGCCTTCTCGCCTCACTGCTACAAAGGCAACGGCTTGCTGTCACTCTTGCGAGGCCAATGGAGGTCACGGGGAAGAAGGAGAGGGTCCAAAGATGCGGCGCGAGGGCGGCGGAGATGGTGGTTTTATAATGTGACCGGGCGATTAGGGTAGCGTGAGGACAGCAAAGGAAGGCGTGATTTTGATGGCGGAGGATCCGGCGAGGGAGAGGGATGTGCGGCGAAGAATATGGGCGCGGGGGTTGAGTGGAAGACAGGCTGGACGCGCGTGGATAAATCGGGGAAGAAGGGCGCGGCGCGCGTTGGCCAGAAAAGGAAGGAGGCGCGGGGGAGTTGACTGGGGTCAACATTCCCCCGTGGCCCAATCAGGAGCGGCCACGTGTGCCCGAACTTTGACCATTTATTTTAGGGCAAAAATAGGTCGAATTAAAGAAAACTTAAAACATGAAATATTTTTCTTTTATTTTTTTCTATTTTTTGGTGATTTTTAATTAATTTTTGGGAATAAAAATAGGTTAGCTCTATATATAGGTATATGTACACTGCATGGATTTTTATTTTTGATTTTTTTTATTTGTTATTTTTATGTGTTTTTATGCTCATTTTGTATTTTATTTATTTACAACATGAAATATAGAATAAAAGAATATTTTTATTTTATTTTTATTACTTATATACAAGGGTGAAATAAATAAATGAATACATTTATATACATGGTATTTATACAATGAACTTTTGTATTTTTCATTTTGTGATTTTTATTTGATTTTTGTTTTGTTTCTTTTTATTTATTTTATTTACAAAATAAGCCATAGAATATTCACAAAAAGTTTAGAAAATAAATGAATTTATTTATAGGGTTAAATAAGTACAAGAGTGTGGTCTATACACATGGTGAAGGGGTATTTTTGTCTTTTTGATTTTTATCTTTTTATTTTGTTTTTAATAGAATATATACAATATGTACAAACTTCTTTTTGGGTGAGGAAAATATATAGTTTAATTTATTTACAAATATAAACAAGTGTGAGCCCCTATCTCCCTCTACTTTGGCTTTTATGCGGTCAGGCCCATGCTGAGCCCTCCCTTGGGTTAGGTTGCTCAATATTTATTCTAAATATTTCCCTCTTTTTCTTTTTGCTTCTTTATTCTTTTATTTTGTGCACAAAAACATGCTAATTATAGGTTTTTACACAATGCATGCTTTTGGTAATTATTTGTATTTACACATATCTACATGTATTTGCAAAGGTTTTTGTAGCTAAAATAGAAGAATAAAGAGTGATGAATGGGTATTCATCACCGGACAAAGGGGGAGTGCTTGTCCACGTGCTATCTAGCGAGGAGGTGGTGGAGAGCCTAATCATTTCTTCCTGCATGTATAGATACATTAAATATTTTCAATATATTAACATGAGACATTCTATAAGTTAAAAATAAATATTACTTACATGAATTAGTACGTAGGCGTCATCAACCCACTGCACTTTTCCTCCTAAATCTCGGCTCTTTGACCCGGTAAACCTCTATGCAGGTCATTTCTCTTTCGTTATCCCTCAACTTAAAAAACATAAAAGAAGTTATTATAATAAATTATTCTTCCAAAATTAGTCATTCTAAAAATTTTTTAGTACTTACAAAATCATGCTTCAATTGGTTTTTGTTCTTCCTCCCCATCTTATGGATGCCCAGTCTAAGAATCCAATAACTCCTTTGTTATATGTTCGATAATCATCGAGTCTTTTATTCATCCAACTTTTGTCTATTTCCTAAAGGTAAAGATCCAAAGTTAGTTAGAATGTCAGTATCTCTTACGAATCACTTCTACAACATTCTTCCTATATTTTAAAGTTGTCATAACCCGGAGACCATACCTAAGTTTCAATAATGTATGCTAAGTTAGTGCATACATCTTATACTAAGTTAATGTATATTACAGAGAGCATAGTTACATATAAGAAAAAAATAGTTACACATAAGAAAACAATTAGAGAATTATGTATTTAAATTAGAAGGCCATAAAAACTAAGTTTTTGATCCTATAAACTAAACTATTAGGCATGTAAACAACTACATTACAAATACTTCATTTTTCAAAACACTAAGCTATTGTTTTAAAAATTCTAAACAATCATAAGGAAGCATAATATAGTCAAAAAATTACTAAAATAAAAATAGTTGAAAAACTTACAACCAAATAAGAGGATGAAACCGCGGCAGCGCTAGATGAGTTGGGCGGATGAAGGAGGGCGGCGGAGGGAGGTGGCGTTGGATGGAGGAGGGCGGCGGAGGGAGGAGGTGGGCAAAGGACATCAGAGGGGAAGAGGGTGATGGGGAGGTCGGGCTCTGGCGGAGCTAGGGAGGAGGACGAGCGGGCACCGACGGAGGGAGGAGGTGAGCGGGCACCGGCGGAGGGAGGAGGAGAGTGGGCACCGGCGGAGGGAGGAGGGCGAGCAGGCGGAGGGAGGATGAGAGATGGCGGAGGAAGAGCGAACGAATGAGGAATGAATTCGACCGAGAGGGTATAAGACCATCGAAGACGGTCGGACGACCGTCCCCTATAATGACAATTGGGGACGGTTATGAGTGGACCATCCCCTTTGGTGGCAGATATTTAGCGGACTGCGCCAATTACACAGGCATTGGCGACGGTTATGCAACCATCCCTTATACTCTACTATAGGGGACGGTGGCAACCATCCCCTATAGTTGGGTTTATGCGACAGCAATAGTGGAGTAAAGGGGATGGTTATGATTGTCCCCTATAGTACCTGGGTAGATAGAAAACAAGTTGGGGATGTTCTCGTAAAGGACGGCTATATAACCGTCGCCAAAGGTCCAATTAAAGGCGATGGTCCGTAACAACCGTCGCGAATACTCGATGGAGGGGACAGTCAGTCTACAACCATCCCCTATACTACTATAGGGGACGGTTTCTCATTGACCGTCCCTAATAAGCGTCCCCAAAGGCCATCCAGTTTGTAGAGGTGGCAACTCTAGAGAGCGTCACATGGCCCAATGAGATTAAAGCAAACTTGGAAAATAAAGAGAAAAATACAAAGACATAAAAGGAAGCAAAATTTGAAAAAAAAGTTAAAATCCGGTAAAATTGAAGAGAGAAGTTTTCTTATTCACTTCACTTTCTCTCTCTCATATAATATCTGATTTTATTTGATTAATTGAATTTTACTTAGCGATTCCTATAACCAACACTTTCTTAACTGCTCGCAAAATTTCGTTATCAAAATGGCGCCGTTGCCGGGGAGGCATTATCCTATTACGATTTTTAAATTTTATTTTATGATTTTCATTTCTTCTCACTTTTACAATTTTTCTCGTATTTTATCGGGTTTCTTCTGATCTATTTTACAGCTTCTACGATTTTCATTGATATTCTCTGACTTTTACGGTTTTATTTTTTACTATTTTCTAGTGTTTGCTAACACGTTTTGCAGGGCTTGCAGGATCAGCCGGCTTCTTTGGAAGCTGAATCAGTTGAGAGTGCAAAGACCGACTTCTTCTCTACGAGTTAGTTGTAGAGGGCAGAGAAAGTTAGCTAATTTGTGTTTTTTTTTGTTGTTGTATTTTTTGTAAAAAAAAAATAAGGATAGTTGCCATTTTCTATTTTTATAGAAGGGGCCTCGTAAGGGCATTCCGACTTGTACCTTCCTCCCTCTTTCTCTCGAGATCTGTTTTATCGAGTGTCGTGCACTTGCAGAAGCAGAGTAGCCACCGAACTTTCTTGCATCACATTTATCGATAGTTTTCCCCAGTTTTTTTGAGGCTAGGTGCTTGTTTAAGATTTTTCAGTTTTTTCTTCTCTGCTTGCACCTTCATAGCTAGTTTTAGGACTCACAACCTAGGAGCATTCTTATTTAGGATAAAAATAAAAAAATCATTAGACGTGACTCAAAAATATCCAAAAAAAGTGACACCAAAAAATTAAAATCGGGACTGCTAATCTTATTTGATCTAAAATCGACATGAAGGATTCACATGTTTTTGGGAGAGCGACCCCCAACACATGGATTACAGGTACATTCCAGATCTATGAGTGAGGGACGACATTTAAGGCTAAAGACAGAGTCCAAATTTCTTTCGGAATACTACTTAGTTGCTACACTTAATTACCTAATCTTCAGTGGGGACTCTCGGGTAGCTGGAAACGGTTCGAGTTTCCTTAGCATAGTGGGAGGTTTAGAGGACATTGCAATAGCACGATCCTCAAGTAACACAGGTAGCCGAAAATGATCCGTACTTACTCCCATACTGACTGAGAATACAAGATTTTTTGTAAGAAATCGGGACCGTCTTTTGGGGAAATCTCGGGCACATATCAGTTCCAGTTAATCTGTGAAAAGACATGTTTGCCAAATAACCCTAAAATTGAAAAGATAAACGACCGAGATTTTGCGTTCTTCACCGAGTTGTGTTGGTGAATGTGGGGTTGCATTGTATTTGTATGCGTGGTGTGTGTTACACTGCGTCGTATACGCCTTCACGCTGGCATTTTTTATTTGACATCATGCTCTCTCCAGTATATCTCTTGACATCAAAGATGACGACCTGACAGATTTTGCACTCAGACTCTGTGAGCTTTCGATGATCCACCGTTTGCCGTACATCTTCACAGAATCGGGATGACCCTCTTCCCGATTTTATCCCTTCTAGTCATGAGGAGAGTCAAACCCAGACTTTCTCGCCTCCCAACCCTCGTGTTGAGGCAAATACGCATCTCAAAATTTTTGTTTATTTCTTCCACACACTTTTCACTGAGTTCTTATGAGACTTTTTCCTTCCCGGAGGAATCGAAGACAATAGCTAGAGGGAAGGGACCAGTTGAGAACAGACCAGCTGAGGAACGCCAAATTGGGGAGAGACACATCGATGATAGTCCTGATCCAACCACATATATTACTACAGGGATTTTTTCTACACTGCAGCAAATGAACCTACAGCTTCGAAACCAGTGTAGAGTCTAGGATGAGCTGAGAGCTGAGATTGTTGCACTGAGAGCAAGAGCCAGGAACCCACCACCGCCTGCTGTGGTCCCCGTGACATTGAGAGATGAGTATGACCTTAGAGCCAAGATGCTATACCATTGGATTCGGTTACCACCGAAACAAGGGGCATATGAGCTGAGATTGTCCTTCATTTCTTTGCTTCCCAAGTATTACAAGAATGCCACAGAGGAGTCGTATACCTTTTTGCAGCAATTTGAAATGATTTACGGTACAACTAGTTACCCAGGAGTTACGTAGGAGGTTGTTCTCCTCAAGGCCTTCCCCTTTGCCTTAGTAGATAAGGCGCTTTACTGGTTGAGTCATTTAGCGAGGGAGATCTCTACATGGGACGATCTGAAGTCCACTTTTTATCGCCATCTCTGATTTATTTGCGTGCTTCAAATGATCATGAAATCGGATCTCTTTTTATTCCTCAATTAATTTGAATAATTTAAGGGGATAATTGTTTGCATCATTCGATTTGTATTGCATGTCATTATGTTGCATATTACATCATATGTTTGCCTCTGCCTTGCATAAAATCAAATAAAAAATGCATATTATTACTTTACCTCATGCATTATATTTCATTACCTCATTATCTTGCATGGTAATTTTTGCATCATTGTTTTGTATAATTATCTTGCATCATTACTTGTATTGTTTACTTGCATTGTTTGACATTTGTTTTTCTATGCATCTTTTTGTAATGTTTTTCAATCTGTTTTCATTGGTATACCTAGGTTAAGGAAATAAATTGCTCAATTTTAAACATAAATTTCTGAATAATCTTCGAGGAGGTTCGTATCTCTATGTTTGACCTTGGGCATGATTTCCAAGTAAAAGTTTTGCCACATATTCAAATGTGTGGTCAATTCTGCATAGATCATTATCGCCTCATGTGCTATGATAAAATGATGATATTAAAGAGGTGATTTTTATAGTTTATCAGCAATGCAGAGAGTTATTGATTTTTTTTTTCGTTGGTTAAATTGTAAAAAGTTTTTTATTTATGAAAAATCTTATAATCATATTTGTTGCAGGTGGGTAGGTTTTTGTGATGCTTTCAGTTCTGATGCTGAGTTTGGGAGGAGGTCCACGATAGGTAAGGCGAACCACCATAAGCAAAAAAAATAAATCGACAAATAGCTCTAAAAGCCACAATCAAATCTGAGATAAGTTGATTTACATACCTTCTTTTTATTAATTTCTAATATATGCATTCTCTATTTCTTATATACATTTTCCTTTTTTGGGTTGCTCAGTTCGAAAGGGAACAATCTTTTCAAGAGTGGTTGGGCCACAACTCATATGTGGGGGGAAAATGGTAAGTCACAATGATCTACTCCTGAGACATGAGAAGTGATGCTTAATGATTTTAAATGTTGAAAGTTAATATCCTATAATAAATCGTATTAGATATTCATTTTTTTCTCAATTTCCCTTTTAGGGTTGATATTTCACCCTCATTGCCAAGGAATGGTCAGCAATCTTGTGGATGAGCAACCTCCATTTGATAAAGGTCTATGAAAACATGTATAATAAAGCAAACTATATGCGATTAACTAATTATGTTTTATACTTTTATGTCAGTGGTTATGAAATTTTGATTATAATTTTTGGAGGAGAGGGATGTTAATTTCGCCAATAGGAAGCATACACTTGGCACTCTTCCTCCATACTATGTGGAGGAACATCGACATTCTTATTCAGCTTATGACCGGCCATCCTATTCACAACCTCAATCATCACAACAATCAACATCGTATATGGAGTCTCAGTTGGCGATGATGATGGAACAATGACCATGCTGCGGAAAGATTTCACGAGTTACATCTAAGAATTTAATTCAAGTGTAATCTAAGTATATTCTAAGTAGAATTGTTTAATCTCTATTATCTTATATATATACATAATTTCTTTATAGGTCACAAAAGTTAACAGTGCAGTAAGAGGAGGATGAGGAAGAGGAGGAATAGACAAATTCAAAAGAAGACGCTCAAATGCAAGGTTTGCAGAAATGGAAAAAGAAAAGAAGAAATGATGGCATCACATTTTTTATACTAGTAGAATAGAGAATGTCTTTTGATTTAGCAAATTTTATTCAATGTGTACTATCCATATACACTACATTTCGGTTTGTTATTACAATTATATCTCTTTCATGCGAAGTTTAATATATTATGTAGGTTATTCTAGATTTATTAAGTTTTATGCAGAAGATATAATAATTTATAAATTATATCAATCAATATGCAATTACTATCCCATGGATGATCTTCAACAACCCTTTTAAACATATATAGTGATTTTAGAGTAGATCTTACATGTTCAATGAGGCTTCAAAATAATGATGACCCTGCATAATTTTTCTCCCTGTTCTGGATGGGGTGAGCATGTGTGCACTCCAAGTGCTCAACCAACATGCTCCCAGATGTCAATCAAAATGGTACATGAAAGCCTTTGGGTGGGCACATTGTTCTAGCCCAAATTGACTAGCGATCAATGGGATGTCACTAATGCTCACCCCAGGTGGGCATACATCTAGGATATCGGTGTACAAAGGTTGGGTGAGCACGCGTGATATCTATAAAAGCATGTTAGCTCTTGGCAATCACATGGTGAGGATATGTGCGCTCTCGGAAACTGCATTTTTTGTAGTATTGGTTTGGGGGAAGGGTGGGGGAGGCATGGGCAATGTAAGAAGTGTGTGGCGGTTGGTGATAGGTCCTCCTCGAAGGTGACAAAGCCACTCAAAATGATCAATGGAAGAAAGCATCCTCATGCATACAAAGGAGGTAGATTGTGGGTGGCTATCTCACCATTGGCAATGAGGAGAGTAGAGAGAGTAGTTGTTGTTGATGTTGGTAGCGGTCTCTTCCACCATATGGTTTTTTCAGGAGGAGGATGATGGTGATGATCTTGCTTAAAGGGGTTGAATTAATCAATAGCTTCAGTAGATTCCATGTTCTCTACCTTGTCATGAATTTAAGCATGAACACCATGCACTCAACCTCACCATTGAAATCGATGTGGCCTAGAGTGACGACCATCTACTTCTTGTATCTGCTCTTGAAAATGGAGGTCATCTTGGAAGTGATGGTGATTCCTTGTTCGCACTCAAGGCTAGTGGAGTTGAAGGCACGCTCATGGGGAACATCAGCACCACATTGGCAGAGGAGCCTATCGATGAGGGTGTTCTTATCATGGTCTACATGGGCAATCATGGTCATGTTTCAAATGAGAGCATGTCTAGGCGAGTGAAGAGGGGAAGACTCGAGCAACAACATGAAAGGAGAGTTTAATGGGAGGAGAGGAGGAAGATGGCATGAGATTGTAATTTTAACAAACAAGAAGGGCATACTTAACATATTTTTAACTAAATCTGTTGAATTTAATTGTTAAATGAGATTGTAAGTTTACTTGAGTTACATGATAATTACGAAGAATATAGAGTCGAGAAGGTAATTTACATAGTTTTTATTTTGTTGGTGTAAAACTCTCTTACAACTAAAGGGCATTCACGTACATAGTAAGTGATCCCATGTTCCTTCATCATTTTTACAAAGGTAGCATCTATTACCGAGGTAATTCTCCTTTTACATAGTCTATCTTGGGTTACATATTTGTTATCAAAATGATCCACAAAAAGGATTATTTCCCACCGTTTTGGGGGAAATTTAACATATAACCTCCATGCTGAGATAATAAATATTTCTTAATCTTCATTCTCAGTAAATACATCGAATTGTCATCTTTTTCAGGGAAATTTATTAAATTTTCCCCCACACTACAACAATAGGGATCTATAGCGATACGTCAATATACAATCTTATGATGAATTCGCGCCATAAGAGCCGTTGCTATGTAAACCATTGTTAAATTTTTAGCGACAATTACTAACCATTGAGAAATTTTGAATAGCAGCGCTTGTCATTAAATTTAAATTTTACAATTAATAAAACCCGTCACTATTAAGATACACCAACATTTTTCCGTCACTATATGAAGCTTATTATTTAATTCCTCTATGTATATCAACACTTTTTCATTACTATTTGTGACCATGCTGATGAATAATTTGTCATAAAAATCAAGAATTGATCTAACGATGATTTATTTGTCATTATATAAATTAATATAATCATTTTATTTGTGGAATATAATTTCATAAATTTATTACTAGTATACATGGAGCAACAAATTGTTTCATTCCGATATCACTCATGAATCTCTAAAGAGAGACCACTAATTATGAAATTACCTAAAGATAATAGTTAGACACATATTAACTAAATATTGTTTTGAGAAAATGAAAACAAAAAATGATGGATATTAAATATTATCAACATCAAGCATTAAATTCTAACATATTGTTAACAATATGAATACCCATTTGCCATAATAGATTGTAGATTGTCCTTGATAAATCGGGAACCTATAACATTGAAAAGAAAGATAATTGCCATTAATCACGAGTATTTTCAAAAGAACAAATTCATGAGTACTAATATGATTATATAATTGCAATAATTAACTTTTTATGAAAACTTAAAGCAATTAGGCACATTGATCGTACAAAAAGTCTTACTTGAAAATTAGGTGGCAAACTGGAACCATGTCTCACGAATTATAGAAAACAACTCAAACATCCTACAAAATTTAAAAAAGAGCATATAAATTATTTGGAGATTAGTAAAAAAAATATTTATCTTCCTCTTCATAGTCTTTTTCTAACAAATATGAGATATTTGTCCAGGTTGTATATACTTAATAAGAGAAACGGTATTGACTATGGTATAAAACACATTCATTACTAAGGATACTTGAAAAAACAATTACTTAAATACCATAATATGGTAAGAGTTCTAAAAAAGTGGAAATGGGTGCATAGCACATTTCCATACGGACATCTGTGTCAGGTAGAAGATACCACCACAAAGCAACCTACGTTTGGATCATAAAGCACTTTGATGTTGAACTGTAAGTAGCTTTAAGATTAAACAGCTGAAAAATAACATCAGTACTTTCAGCGGCGAAGTCAAAAAATTTAGGCTAGAGCTTCTTAGGGGCATTTCAGGCTTGCCATATAAAGTGTACGTAACAGGAGCTACTTGCACAAATTTACCACAGGACAGATGGCAGATCAATTGTATATTATTTTATAAAATAAACAACCAGCTACAAAAGCACATTATAAGATGCCTGCTGCTGTTATTATTAACATGAGTTTCTATCAATAAAAAATGGAAGCTGCTTAAAGTTATGGTGTAGCACCTCAACCACAAATATAGTGTCACATCTAAAACTTACGAATTGTGGATGTGGTTTATAAGTGATGTGAACTACTACTTGACAACTTGGGCTTAAGTAGTTTGGGTGGTTGTCAACGGGTCCAATTGGACTTGATCCCAAAAAGTTGTCAAGACCAGTTTTCCTCAATAACGGACCAGGGACCTAAGCCCGGGATGTTACAAATGGTATCAGAGCTAAATTCCCTCTAATAGTGGAAAGGGTTACCCGAGAGGTGGAGCCTCTCCTACAAAGAGATAGGAGGAAATGTCTACCCGGTTCATGCAACAACCACTGTCATTGGGAAAAAGTGATGGGTCATGTCGCAACGAGGATGTTGTGAATATAAGTGGGGGAGGTTGTAACACCTATACCCCCAAAACATAGTGCCACATCTAAAACTCACGAAGTGTGGGTGTGGTTTATAAGTGATGGGGATTACTACTTGACAACTTGGGTTTAAGCATTTTGGGTAGTTATCAACGGGTACATATGGGCTCGAACCCAATAAGTTGTTAGGACTAGTTTTCCTCGATAATGGACCGGGGACTTAAGCCCGAGACATTTCAAATGGTATAAGAGCAGGTTCCCTCTGATAGTGGAAAGGGCTATCCGAAGAGACCTAAGCCGGGAGCGTGCACCCGCCACTATCACTAGAAATAAGTGATTAGTCATGTTGCATCGAGGACGTTGTGAATATAAGTAGGGAATGTTGTAACACACATACCCTCAAAGATAGTCCCACATCTAAAACTCAGGAAGTGTGGGTGTAACTTATAAGTGATGGGGATTACTACTTGACAACTTGGGCTTAAGCATTTTGGGTGGTTGTCAATGAGTCCAATTGGGTTAGAACCCAACAAGTTGTCAGGGCCAGTTTTCCTCGATAACGGACCGGGGACCTAAGCCTGGGACGTTACAAATGGTATCAGAGCAAATTTCCCTCTAATAGTGGAAAGGGCTACCTGAGAGGTGGAGCCACCCCTATAAAGAGATAGAATGAAATGGATACCCGGAGCGTGCAACCGCTACTATCACTGGGAATAAAAGATGGATCATGTCGCAACGAGGACGTTGCGAATATAAGGGGGAGAGGTTGTAACACCCCAACCCCCAACATAGTGCCACATCTAAAACTCACAAAGTGCGGGTATGGTTCATAAGTGATGGGGATTACTACTTGACAACTTGGGCTTAAGCATTTTGGGTTGTTGTTAACAGATTCATTTGGGTCCGAACCAACAAGTGGTCAGGGCCAGTTTTGCTCGATAACGGACCGGGGACCTGAGCCCGGGACGTTACATATGCAGTGTGTTGCCCAACTAGAATATGATGCCCTTCCCGCCAAATCTTCAGGATAGAGCTGTCCAATAAGTTGGCTTGAGTAACTAAATATCACTATTGTAATGAACACAACAATGATTACACAACCAATGTAAATCCATTAATGATGAAATCTAAACCCATTAACGATGAAAGAATTAAAATTCCTAACAACATTCTGTGCACCTTTAGCTATTGTCACAAGTCTAATCAACGGTTATAACAAATCCCTGAAATGTTAAAATAGAAGGCTTCAAGCTATTATAACAAGTCCTGTAAAATAACAAATCCATGAAATGTTAGGACTCGTGTGCTACATAACCCAGACCACACCCAGACCTCTATAACAAGCACAAATCACAATGATCATAACTTGGCAACTATACTGGGACAATAAACCAGCCACATTTTAGACAGATATAAGAAAACATACAACCATTTTAACTGACATCTAAAAGAGCGTGTCCTTTAGAATCAATAGATAAACGAGTGCAATGAGACCCTACTGTATGTTAAAAAAAATGTGCAGCTACAAAATCAAAAGAAAATGAAGACTTTGACCTCTGGATTTGGCATCTATGAACATCTGGAAGATCAATACCCATCAGCTTCAAAGGTTTCTTTTGCAAAAACCAAAGGTCCGCAAGAATTTAATCGCAATATGCGACTGCATAAGCTAACATCCTGTACAACTGCATTATAAATAATTCTGCATTCCTGCTCCATGTTTTTTCAAAGACATTTAAAACACATGTATCATACGTAGACAGGTACATCATTCAATTTCCACTTCAAATCTTCTGTCTGCATATTCAGAGTACAAAAGGATACAACCATCAGGATACAGAACCATCATTCAGCAACTCATTCTTCATGCTAAGACCACATGCTCTCAATCAATTACTCCCATGCAGCCAACATTTTCCCATCTAGAAGAATATATTGCGGTTCTGTAGGTCCACCTTCAAAAGTTCTGCCAAATTCAATTTACACAGAAGTCTGAACAAACACAGAACGGTGCAAGAACAAAACTGTCTGAAATCCAGAACCTCCTTTCAGCAACTCGTGAAATTCTTTGCATTAAATCCACATGCTCAGGTTCACACTCCCACACAGCAGAGCTTCACGAAAAAGAACTTTTACGTGACCTCATAAAGAACATCTTGTGGTTGTACAGTTTCATCTTCAACACTTTTGCACAAGGCAATCTGCTAAAAGATGCTATCCTAAGTAGACCATATGAAAACAACCACCCAGATACAAGAACAACCTTCCAGCAACTCATAGATCTTCACCCCAGTCCTCATGCTCTGAATCATATCCAATAGGCAGCAGAACTTCAATAGAACTTTTTCCGATATGCGATGCAGTAGTACACATGCATCTTCAAGAGCTTCCAGGAAACACTATATATTGTTCAAGTCTTCATTGTCAACAGACAGTGAACTTGGACCATTCATGCAACTTGGCGACTCCTCTTACAATACACATTGAAAATGTAAAAATGGAACTTGACCTTTCAAAACATGCACCAATCTGGTACATAACACTACTATAATGATCTTCAAAAACTAATGTCTGAACAACAAGGTGCTAAAAAGGTAGACAAAGTCACCATCCAGTACTGTAAAAAATAAATAGAAAATCTCGAAGACCCAGGTTTATCCTCAAGAAATTTAACCAAATCATTTATCTAAAATATCGTCAAGTCGGCAGTAGTTAGCTGATAGGTATAATTGAGCTTTTGAAGGAAAGTGTTCTAATTTCTTTTGTCAAGTTAAACGAGCAACAAAGTTTCAAACTAAAACATGGAATAGTATATCTTGAATCAACATCAAGATATAGAGTGAATTACACCTCGATCTCCTCAATTATATGTTGTGTGGGATAGTGGGAAAGCCATTCACCAGTACTCACCCAAAATCCAAAACTTGCGGGGGAAATGCAAGGAAGAAGAAATGGCATACTTGACAATATGGTCAAGCAACATCATAGAGAGCTTTGGATGCAACTTTAATTACAAAGAATAATACATGATGGAATTGTAGTGTCATGTGAGTGAATAATAGCCAAAACTGATCGCAATATGAGATTCCATGCACAGGAACCAGCCCCGCACGCAAAGATGGGTAGCAACAAGTGTTCTAGAAATATAACGGTGAACTATAAATCTTGAATTAAGTCATGAACACCAGTGTTGGATGTGTTCTTCTCACTGTGGGAACCTAATCCATATTTAGAACATTGGCAGCTTTATTTAGAAAAAAATCAAGTCCTAATTGGAGAAGGAAATCAATTACCTTTTAGAAATAGGAGTCATATGTTCCTATTCCTGTTGGAAGTAGGACTTCACACTTACTTTTTTCTTCATCTCCATGGAGTATAAATAGAGAGCATGGGGTGCACATCAAGATCATCCCAACAAAAGCTCTCATAGCACAAGAAAGAAATAAGACAGAGAGGGAGAAGAAAGAAGGTATGTGGCTGCAGCAAAGTTTGGAGGGAATTAATTTTTAGAGCAGTTCTTCTCCAACATTCTTCCCTACAGTTTGACGATAGATTTATCGTGTTGGTGATATTTCTCCTCTTTATTATTCTGTATTGTTTGGTGATTTATATCATTGCATAGAGGACCGATCTTTTGTAAACCCCTCACGGGAGATTATTTTTTATTATAGTGCTTGATTTTGGGTTGGGATCAACCTCATGATTTTTTCCTCACATTGAGGGTTTTCCATGTTAAAAATTCTCAGTGGATTTTCTGAGATTGCAATTTTTTTTCGTAGTCGCGGTTGATATATCATACAAGATTCATATATCAACTTTTGGTAATTATCAGTTTCCAGTTTTCGCCACACAAAAGCTCGAGTCCAAAAGTGATGAAGAGTGGGAGTTCGATCATGAATAGGTTTCTAGATTTATCCAACTATTTTTAGATGAGAATGTGTACAATCACATTCAGAACGAGATGCATGCATGCACACACACTTTGGTTGAAGTTGAAGAGGTTGTATGCTTCAAAGACAGGGAACAACAAGTTATTTCTATTCAAAGCATTGATGCAGTTGAAACTCAAGGATGGATCTTCAACTTCTGACCATCTAAATGAACTTCAAGGAATTATCAGCTAGCTTTCTAACATGGGAATAAAATTTGAAGATGAGGTTCTAGGCATCCTACTACTCGCTCCTCTTCTAGATAGTTGGCAAACATTTCGGATATCTCTTACAAACTCCACACCTAATGGAGTCGTTTCCTTGGAGACCATCAAGTCTGGAGTTTTGAACGAAGAGATGAGAAGAAAATATCAAAGTTCTTCATGACAGTCAGAACTTTTGACCACAGAAAATAGGGGGAGAACTAAATTCAAGAATGCTAAAGGAAGAGATCAAAGCAGAAGCAAGTCGAGATCCAAATACAATGATTTGGAATGTCATCACTGCAGAAGAAAGGCTACATCAAGAAATACTGCTACCAACTCAAAAGAGATAAAAGATATGAAAAGAAGAGAATAATGGTAAGTATGAAAATGTTGTTGTCGTTGTTGAGCATGATTTTCTCATAATGTCCGAAATGGACATGGTAAATGTCGCTAGAAATGATACTTGTTGGGTCATCGACAGTGGTTCAACTCTTCATGTAACTTCCAACATGGAGTTTTTCGCATCTTACTCTTCTAGTGATTTTGGCACTCTTAGAATGGGTAATGGATCCTTATCTAAATTTATTAACAAGGGTGAAGTTATTCTGCAAAATGCTATCGGAGTTCCTTTGAAGTTAGAAGATTGAGACATGCTTCTGATATGCATCTGAACTTGATATCCACGGGAAAGCTTGATGACACAGGTTATTGTAATACATTTAGTGGTGGGCAGTAAAAGCTTACTAAGGGCACTTCCCTTGTGGCTCAAGGGAAGAAGTGCAACAATAGTCTATTTGTTATGCATGCATTAGTCTCCCAATTTATAGTGAATGCAGCACATGATGACCATTCCTTTGAGTTATGGCATAAAAGGCTCACCATATGTACGAGAAGGGATTGTACACCTTGATTAGGAGGAATTTTCTTTCAGATGTAAAGAAAGAAAAGATAGAACAATGCACTTATTGCTTGGTTGGAAAACAACCTAGAGTTACATTTAAAAGTAACTCACCCTCTAGGAAGGCACAAGTACTAGAGTTGGTTCACACAGATTTATATGTCCTCTAAAAGGTTAGCCCTCTTGGCGGTGCATTTTATTTTGTCATCTTTATTGATGATTTTTCTAGGAAGCTATGTGTTTATACCCTAAATAGGAAGGATCGGGTACTTACTATGTTCAAGGACTTCCATGCACTCGTAGAGTGGCAAACATGGGCAGCTGAGGTGCATACTCAGTGACAATGGCGGAGAGTACATTAGACCCTTTGACATGTATTGCTGACCTCATGGAATTAGATATCAAAAGACTCCACTGAGGACTCCTCAATTAAATGGTATTGTTGAGAGGATGAACAAGACTCTCATGGAGAGAGTCAGGTGACTACTTTCTAAGGCAATGCTACGTAGCTCATTTTGGGGTGAAGCCTTGAGCACCGTTGTTCATGTGATCAATCTATCTCCACGTGTTTCTTTGGATGGATATATCACCGCCAGATTCTGGTACGGAAGATATGTTTCTTTCAAACACTTACATGTGTTTGGTTGCAGAGCCTTTGTGTGCATTTCAATTGATGAGAGATCAAAGTTGGAATCAAAGTCCATATAGTGTATCTTTGTAGGATATGAACATGATGAGTTTGGCTATAGGTTATACGATCATGTAGAAAAGAAGCTTGTGATAAGTCAATATGTAATCTTTGTTGAAGATCATAACATTGATTATATTCAGAAAGCATCTAAGAAAACATCTCAGAATAACCACAAGCCATCTGCTGTAGATCCGATTCTTTTGCAGCATGCACCGGATGCACATACATATATTCACAAGGAGATTCCTCAGCCTGAGGAAGACAATGCTGACGTGGTACATGCCCCTACCAACAATAAATGGGAATGCTCTTCCTCTAACATTGATCCACCCATAGATCCACAAGAGATAGACATCCCTCTTCAAGATACTCTGCACATGATTATATTCTTTTGACGGACAGTGGTGAGTTAGAATACTATGAAGAGGTTATGCAGGATGTGCAGAAAGACAAAGGGATAGAATTTAAGGAAAAATGAGATGAAGTCATTACATGACAACTATACCTTTGATCCTGTGAAGTTGCCTAAACAGAAAAAGAGCTTTGAAAAATAAGCGGGTTTATAAAGTGAAGTATGATGAGAACTCTTTAATCCAAGATACAAAGCTAGGTTGGTTGCGAAAGGCTTCAATCAAAAGAAGGGAGTTAACTTTGATGAGATATTTTCTCCCATAGTGAAAATATCATCCATAAGAATTATTCTAGTAAGTTTGGAATTCGGTCAAGACTTGGAGATTGACTCAGATGGATGTGAAGACCGCCTTCTTATACGGTGATCTCAAGGAGAACATCTACATGACACAACCGGAGGGATTTGTGGTCAAATGAAAAGAAGACTATATTTGCAGATTGGGAAAAATCTATATGGACTAAAGCAGGCTCCTAAACAGTGGTATAATAAATTTGTGTCATTTATGGTGAAGCATGGATACATAAAGACTATTTCAAATGATTGTGTCTTCTTTAAGATATTCGCATGTGATGATTTTATCATTTTGTTGATTTATATTGACGACATACTCATAATTAGGAGTAATAATTTGAGAATTTCAAGTCCGAATGATGAACTGAGCAAGTCCTTCGCTATGAAGGATTTGAGATCTGCAAATAAGATTTTGGGTATGAAGGGTACCTATGATAGAAAGTCAAAGATACTTATATTATGTCAAGAGAAGTACATTCATAAAGTACTTCGGAGATTCAATATGGACAAAGCGAATCCCATGAGTGCCCCTCTTAGATCACACTTCAAGTTAAGCACCAAGCACAATCCATGAACAGAAGATGAAAAAAGTATATGGAGATGATTCCTTATGCCTTGTCCATGATAAGTCTGTTGTATGCAATGGTATGTATAAGACTTGATATTACTCATTCAGTTGGAATTGTCAGCAAGTTTATCTCAAATCTAGTAAAAGAGCATTGGAATGCAGTTAAATGGATCTTGAGATATCTTCACGGTACTAGCAACACTTGACTGTGTTTTGGAGCAGAGAAGGCATTCCTACTAGGATACACAAACTATGATATGGCTGGTGATGTTGATGGTAGATGATATATATCTGATTACTTGATGACGTACGCAGGTGGTGGTGTTTCATGGCAATCAAGGTTGCAGAAGTGTGTGGTTTTGTCTACTTCGAAGGAAGAATTCATTAGAATACATAAGCCAAAAAGAACTCTCGGGGATCAAGAAGTTCATGCAGAAGTTTAACTTTGTTCAAGACAAGTATATCCTCTATTGTGACAGTTAGAGTGTCATTCACCTTGACAATAACTCTACTTTTCATGTAAGGTCGAAGCATATAGATGTCAGATATCATTAGATATGTAATGTGTTAGAATTAAAGCAGCTTGTACTTGACAAGATCCATACAGATGATAGCGGTGTTGATATGAAGATAAAGACTTTGATGCTTTGAAAGTTCGAGAGATAATGCTCCCACTCCCTCGTAGGTTTGGAGCAGTTCCTGCATCGTTGGTGAGGGAGAGATTTGTTGGATGTGTTCCCCTCCTTATGGGAACCTAATCCATATTAAGACATTGATCGTCCTATTTGGAAAAGAAAAACATCAAGTCCTAATTGGAGAAGGAAATCAATTACCTTTTAGGAATATGAGACATCTTTTCCTATTCATATTGGAAGTAGGACTTTATGCATCCTTTTTTCCTCATCTTCATGGAGTATAAGTAGCAAGCATGGGGTATACATCAAGATCATCCCAACACAAAGCTCTCATACCAAAAGAAAGAAATGAGAGAGAGAGAGGGAGGGAATAAAGAAGGTATGTGGCTACAACAATATCTGGAGGGAGTAATCTTTGGAGCAGTTCTTCTCCAACATTCTCCCCAATAGTTTGGCGGCAAATTTATCGTTTTGATGATATTTCTCCTCTCTGCTATTCTACATTATTTGGTGATTTGCAGCACCGTAGAGGGATGACTTTTGTTAACCCCTCATGGGAGAATATATTTTTTATAATATTGCTTGGTTTTCGGTTGATCCCTCACATCTAGGGTTTTTTACATTAAAATTATCCATACATTTGTAGTTGATTTTCTGTGGTTGTAATATTTTCATAGTTGTAGTCGATATATCATGCAAGATCTGCTTATCAACCTTGGCAATTTTCCGTGATTCGATCTATACAGGGAATCCGTTCCCAACAGTCAGCAGAGGTTTGAGCTACAGCGCAATCTTATTCATTATAAGTGTTGTGTGATTTCATTTGCAACCAATTCTGCATCAGAATCAACATTTAAATTTATAAACTTGTGTAGCAAGAATAGCTGGCTATAATGGATAATAAGATCCAGCAACATCTGTGGATTTTGGGTATCACCATAATTTTATAGCATAGCACAATTGAAGGATAAGGTCTTGTTGTGAACCATGTAATTGATTGAAAGGACATAGACCTCCATTTAGAAATAGCAGGCTCTCAGCATGCATTGAAAGCAGAATCTCTATTTACAAACTGGAGAAGGAAACCTCCGAATAAACCCACTAAATGTACTGAATGACAATCAATACACCACTATTAATTTGATGACATTTTTTTATGAAAGACAACAAAATGGACTGACCTTTTTTAATAGAGTGCAGATATTCGATAAACAGAGGATATTCTCGTCAAAAACTGAAGAAAAGTGTTCTGCACATCTCAGTACTTTAGTTGTATTTCATTCTTTCTAATCCAATGTAGACCCGTCAAAAGTAAAACATATACAATCATATCCCCTTTTTATCCAATGTAGATTCATAAAAAATGATTGGATCGCCTTCTCAAAATCAATATGTAAGAAAAAGTGAGAGGAACAAAAAGAGAAAAATCCATCCTAGGGGTAAGTTAATAAACTTAATGTCCCTGGAAAGTCCTAAATTTTTTTGTTATGTACCATAAGTAAGTCACATCTTCAAGAGGCGGCTTTGGTTAAGAGAAAAAGAGATGGCTTCCATGTTCCAGGCAAACAGAACCCTCCCCATCCCCACACATTCCAGATTGCTCGACCTGACCTTCGCCTCCTCCCACTGCTGCGACTGTCGGCTGCCCTTGGACGCCTCGTGCGCTTGGCTGTCACCGCCGAAAAACCTCCATTGCTTCCCCTCCCCAACCTCAAGATAGGTAATGCCTCTTGAAGATAATGTATAGCTCTACCCTCCCATAACATCTTGTGGGTCTAGGGTTTTGTGGGGTTTTGTTTTCACGTTTATTTGCTATTGGGCTGGATGTGCTAAATTCCATATGTTTTTTTCACCACTAATCAATGATTGTTGATATATTGTAATTTAGGATTTCTCGTGTGGTTTGTTTTTTTTGTCATTTTGGTGGGAATATTTTGAAGTCGAGTAAGGATGCGACCTATGTCGAAGGTCGTATGAAAATCGTCACGAAATGTCATCACGAGGTTGATTGAGCACATCAAGTCTGTGTTTACGATGTACTTATCGCAAGGAGTCAAATTACAGGTGTTTCATAGAATGTCCCATGTTAATGCAACGATTTACATAGGGAGCATCGAGTTTGATGATGATGTTCAAGAGATTGTGGAATATGTCGAGGAGATCAGTGTTGCATATCGGACCGTGATATTTACTATCATTGTTTCTATGCATGGATCAATACCTCTTGGATATGTACCTCAGTGTGGAAATACATATGTTCCTCTTGTGGAGAATATGGATCCTTGTGTAGGAACTCATGATAATGATTCAGAACTTGATAGGTTAATGGAGCCCTCACCACATAATATTGATGATGAGATGGAAATGATGATACTGAGGAGCATGATCATCTAGGAACACTGATCATGTTTGACATACCATTTCTGAGAGGAGACAGTGGTCATATTTTGAATGGCGATGATTGCTTGAACTTTGATGATGAAATCAATCTGAGTAGCGAGTTGAAGAATAGGATGCATTTCAAATGCAAGCCGACATGGTGTTTTCTGTGAAGGTGTTCCATATTAAACAACATTACCACTTCACATTAGTTGAATCATACAGGAAGGTCTGGGACGTGCACTTTAGAGAACGAGCCATGGGATGCTTATATAGATTGTGTAGTCATCATCGACCAATTGATGGACCGTTTATTATCTTAATGGTTGACAAAGTGTATAATTGCTTGAATCGTGTGTATAATTGCTTGAATCGTGTCATCAATCAAGACCATCCATGGTTGGATTGCAACTTCATGGCACTCAGATTTCTTAATAAAATCAAAACATCTCCCTCAGTGAAGGTTTCATATTCACAAACATCAATTCACGATGACTTTTGCTTTCAAGTGAGCATATGAAGGGTTTGAGATCCAAGGAGGAAGGGAATAGATTTGGTTTATGGATATTGGATAAAATCTTACAATGAACTTCTGTATCTTTTCAAGGCTTTTAAAGAGGCTATTTCAGATTCGGTTATAGATATTGGTGCGACAACAATGAATGAAGGAGAGCTATTCGAGAGGGCCTTTTGGGCATTTGGGCCTTGTATTGTGGCCTTCAGACACTACAGACCCATTATTAGTGTGCATGACATACAAATGTACAGAATGTATAAATAGAAGATTTTAATTGCTTGCTCCAGTGATGCAGCTAACCACATCCTTCCGTTGGCTTGTGTTTGTCAACGAGGAGGACGGCCCTAGTTAGGCTTGGTTTCTAGAGAGGGTGTATCTGCATGTATTCTGTGATCACTCTGTGATTTTTCTGCAATCTGACCGTACTCATGGCATACGTACTGCACTTAGATACCTGAAGGTACAATTTTTTCCACCACACGTCCATCGGCGCTTCTGTCTATGACACTTTGGTA
Organism: Ottelia alismoides; assembly: GCA_037367405.1. Lineage (NCBI taxonomy): Eukaryota > Viridiplantae > Streptophyta > Magnoliopsida > Alismatales > Hydrocharitaceae > Ottelia > Ottelia alismoides. Next base: position 238,470 of record JAZKJV010007308.1, read on the forward strand.
ACAATTTCAATGATGCTCATAAGAATCAATCATAGAAGCGAATGGTCATGAGAGCGGGAATAGTCTATTCGCAATCAAAGTGGCAAACTGACATGGACAAAACTTTGAAAGTGTGATGAGAATGGTGTAAAGTGGTTTGACACCCATGATTGTCCTAAAGTGATTGGATGATTGCATTTGATAGGTGGTACAGTTTTGGTTCCACCACAACGAACTTTTTAGGAAGATACAATGCAGTTCTTAAGGTGTCAAAAAAGTTTGCAGTTGTGGCACTGGTATTGAAGACCTACTAAAGCTGCATTAGTTATTTTTGTAACTGCCAGGAGGAGGCACGTAATTGCATTACTCGAGTGGTAGGTACACCAAATATGTGCATGACATGTTGAAGCATTTTATGGATAGAATCAATGGACATCAATGTTTTTGTATACAAAGGGCTCCTTTACAAATGTACTAGATCATTACTGGACAACATGTGACACAATTCAGGTCGAAAGGTGGACGGTATTGGTTAGCAATGCATCATGTACCTGTTAGAAATGGTAAACTCATAGAATCCTTTCTTATCATGCTTGTGTTGTACTATCTCACTTGAATACATATGTGGAAGATTACATTGGTCCTTGATATACATGGCAAGCACAGTTTCACATCTATGAGGGTTTGTTCTATCCGATTGGTGATAGGGACAAGTGGTCCAGGTTCGACCATCAACTAGTTATTCCGAATGACACTAGATACGGAAAAAAGGGTGGCCAAATTCCAAGAGGATGTATAATGAGATGGATAAGAGGAAGAACACAGTTCAATCCAAATATAGAACATGTAGTGTAGAAGGCTATAACAGGAGGAACAATACACATGGGAGGACTCAGAATACGTGTGGTAACTGTGATGTAGTTGGGCATAATAGGAGGAAATGTCCTAATAGATGTAGTTATATTCCATTAAATAATTCTACATTATTTCTAATGATTTTTTTGAAATAGATGGAGCGGGCCCAGTTGATCGGTAACTTTTACGACAACAGCAAAAGCATTGTTCGCTAGTTGTTTGGACGTGTGATGTACTTAATTTTTTTTCAATATTTGCAATCCCGTTAAAGAAAATGTGTTGACATTATATCTTCTTGGTTGTTTCAGGTGACGAGATATATGCATTGGAGAAGGTGGGAAAACACATTGAGACATGTTCCCTTAGACGGATGCATTGTTCCCAACATTTACCTAGCGGGATTTTTCATAGTGATGCAGATGGATTTCATATCTTTGGACTGAAATCTAGTTACTGCTCTTGTGGAGAGATGGCACTCAGAGACACATACATTCTACATGTGCCATGGAGAGATAACTGTTACCCTACAAGATGTCACTTACATTTTTAATTTGAAGATAGATGGCCTTCTAATGATCGGTCCTACCAATTCTCCCAATTGGACGGGATTGTGCAAGCATCTGCTTGGAGTCCAATCAGAGTGACCCAACATTGATGGAGCTCGTATACACATGACTTGGATCCTTGAACATTTTCCAGTTCTGCTTGATGAGGCCAGGGAGGATACCATTATGCAGTTCACATGTGCATATATCCTACAGCTCATGGGAGGTGTGATTTTTCCCGACAAGTTAGGAAATGAGGTTCCACTAATTTACCTTCCATTTCTCAAGGATCTGAAGACTTACGGGACTTACAGTTACGGCTCAGCTTGCTTGCCATACTTGTACATGCAGTTATGTGTTGCATTGAAGGCAGATGCATTTGAGATTGGTGGATCCTTGATTCTGTTGTTGTTGTAAGCTTGGTAACACTTCCTCCATATCACCGTGTTGTTCATCACCGACCTGTCTGGTAAGGAAAGCCTTTGAGGGCAAGATGGAATGCAGAATTTGACATTACGACGGAGTCAACACATGTCATTCAGCCATAGAGGGATGCATTTGACATCCAACTTGTGGAGCATGTATAGACTTAATCATGGTGTTATCCATTTCACGATGCGTCGCTTATCTTGGTAACATATCTAATGGTATGCAGGTGGTTTGGACCCTGTACATAGAGGAGGTGTTGTCTCATTTACCTCCAAATTGTCTGGATAATCAAGACTTGCATGTGGGTCGTGTATCATTTATCCACGTTTGCATTGTTGAGCTACACTCCGCGGACAGAGTCCTTAGGATTCTGGGGATATCGATGCCTTGGAAGACCTCATCTCATTTGCATTCCATTAATTTATGGGGAAAGAGTAACTTCGATTGAATGGACTTCCATGCGGTCTATGTTCCTCTGTAGAACATCCACAAGGACTATGTTGTGCCTATGACTCACATCCCATTGGGAGGACCTGATATTGTTGTCGAATACTTGCCTTGGTGTCGTAATATTACTCGATGATTCATTATCGACATGGGTACACCCTAGATTATGTAGTAAGTACAAAATTAATTTAGCATATATGTTTATCTATTTTATACCATTCTGACAGGAATTGTTCCTATTAAAGGTGTCCCGTTTCGATGAGATTGTATGTCTTTCAGATGATGATGCTCCATGGATGAGGGAGCTTACCGCTGAATAAAGCTTACGTCTACGTAATCTATCTATTGATGGGTTCTCCTCCTTGTAGGAACCTAGTCCATATATATAGGACATCGGTAGTCCTATTCGGAAAATGAAAAATCGATCACTAAGAAATCAATTACCTTTTAGGATTAGGAGTCATCTTTTCCTAATCCTATTAGAAGTATGATGAATCCGTCAAAATCAACAGTTGTTCTGTATTATTCTACATAATTAGCATTCATGCATGTTTTCATAAGAATTGCATTTTAGCATGAAAGTTGGGTTTTGGACCTCTTTTGTACATTGTGTATTTTAGCGGTTTTTGACCTGATATTTTATGTACGTATTCAACCTATTAGATTAATTTGTAATTATTTATCTTTGAATTTACTATATTTTTCCGGATTTTAATCTGGTTTAAAAATGACATTAAAATTATAAAACACAAAAATCAAGATATTCTATGTACATGGGATCCCCAAAAATATCACTTTGTGCCATTGATCGATTTTGGTTTTGATGTCTTCATGAAAGTTGTAGATCTCATCGAGATGAGCAATTTCTGAGAAGAAACATTTTCGATCCGAGGTCGTTTACTATTTTTTGTAATTTTTAAAGTATTTAATTTCCGAATTTTGTGGTGATGACACGTGGCGGCTCCTGGAGTCGCTACGTGTCAGCCATTTTTGAGATTTTTATATATTGTTTTTAATAATAAAAATTAATTAATTAAAAGCAGCCACACGTGCGGGGCACGTGCCACCCAGGCACGCAGCCACCACGTGCCACCCACTCTCTCCCTCTCTTGGCCGCCACGTGGCCCTTCCTGGGCCGTCCGATCTCGACCGATCGGACCGCCCGCGTTCGTCTCCTTCATCAAGCTCCGCCTTCCAGATTCGGCCGCAACCTCCGCCGCGATCTTTTTCGCCGGAGCTCTCGCAATCGCCCCCCCCCCATCATCCTCTCATCAAATCTCCAGCCGATCTCGTCAACCCTCCGCCGCCCGTGATTTCGCCATCGAATCTCGTCGATCCCCATCAAATCTCATCAAATCGAATCGCTCCCATCGCCGACGTCCCTTAGACCCTATAAAACCATACCCACCACCATCGCGCCCCACATCCACCGTTTAACCCCAAAGGTCCCTCCTCTGGTGGTGACAGCCCGGTGCGCCCCTTCATCGGCGAGATCCGAAGGCTCCATCCTTCGTCGCAGACGCCCCGCGCCTGCCTTGCTCCGGCTTCCCCCGCCGTCGAGCCCCTACTCCTCCAGGTATCCTCCTTCCCCCTCTCCAATCTCCGACTTATCGCTCTATCTCTCTCGATCGTCATCTCCTTCATCGAATACCATCTTCCGACTTCATCAACGCCTTCATCGAACACCACCGCCGGGATGTCAAACCACCGCCACAAGCTCCAGGTCTTCAACACGATCTCCATCTTCATCAACAACGCTACTACGCCCTCGATCCTCTCCAAGGACTCCGCCCCGAGTACGACAACCATCGACTTCTACGCCGACTTCGTCGTTCTTCACCGATCGACTTTGACCTCGACCACCAGCGTCTTCTCCGACACGACGCTCATCCGCTACTCCGACGACCGCCGGCCGTTTGTCGGCCAATCACCTGTCGTTTGATCAAAAAGAAGCTCAGATCCTAACCGTCAACATCTGCAGTGATTCCAAGCGTCGGATCTAATCGACATCGACGGCCCAGATCCAATCCAAGCCAACTTCCGAGCTGAACTCCACGGCAAGAGCCTCGGGAGGCTCGAGGCACACAAGAAGCACCACGTGGAGCCTCCGTCCCAAACCTCCAGCCAAACCTCCAGCGCATGTGAGGCGGCACGTGACCAGGGGTAAATTGCCAAGCGCCCCCTGGAACTCCTCATATTTGCGCGAGGCCCCCCCACGACCCAGGGATCACGTGCACAGCACATGATTTTCGGGAAATTTTGCAGACTCTTCCCCATGAACACTGGTAATTAAATTTAGGTTCCCCCTGTACTTTCTTTCTTTATTTTATTTATATTTATTGCAGTTTTACCCCTATATTCCCCTTCTATTCTGAACCTCTTTTCTGCATTATTTTATTTATCCAAAAATAGCATGATGTTTGTCATTTTATTCTCTGCGTTTTGACATATTGTGGATATTTTTGTGATTAATGGTTAATTAATAATTAATTGTTTTGTGGAAAATTGCATATTTTACCCAGTCCGTGCTCCGATTTTCATAGTTGATTAACCATTGCTCTAAAAATTCCTGAAACATCACCTACTGTAGAGATAATTGTGCTTGACATTATGCCCAAAAAGATTAGCATTTGCAAGCACATTTTGTCTTATAAAAATCATTTTGCATATTTCAAAGTTTGATTTTTAGTAGGTATTGAAACTAATATTTTCAATGTTTGAGATTTTTTTGAGATCAATCATCTAGTGATAGATCTTAGATATTTTTTTCCTTGAAAATAATTAGGTTTAATATTTATTATAATTAAATATTGAAATTCATTTTGTTTGCATTTAAAATTTATAAAAAATTCATATTACATCCAAAAATTTCAAAAAAAAATACAGTGCTTTTATTTCATCATAAATTGCATCTTGGCCAACTTTCATATTTTTTGGACATCTTTTGATCAATTTTTCTATTTTAGTCCCTAAAATAGGCCAAAATTGCATTTTGCATCCTTTATTGCATTAAAAACTATAAAAAACCGCCTCAAAAACCGAACACGAATTTTGATAGACATACTTCTAGATTGTTTCCCTTGCCTCCTTGTGTTCGACCTTGGTACTTGCTCAAGTAAAATAAACATAAAACTGCATTCATTAAATTGACAAATATTTTGTGTAGTTATTTTCTTGACTGATTCCGATTGCCGCCTGCAACGAAATGACATTATTTTTAAGCACGATCATAAATACACATCTTTAACAAGCGTATTTCTGGACCCGTCAGATGGCGTCGTTGCCGGGGAGGCAAACGGCTTAGTTTTGTGTTTTGAAAATTTTCGTTTGGTTTTCCGCATTCGGGTAGTCTGACCCCCGAATTTTTCATTGTAAATACCATTTATTTTTAGCATTTATTTTTTTTGTCTATTGTATTATTTTTGAGTCACTCTCTTACATTATCTCTCTTATTTTTCTTGCGAGGTACCCGGCGTACGTGGAGCGGTTTTTCAAGAAACCGACGCATCTTCATCGACTTCCGAAAAGCCACAATTAAATTAAGATCGAGTCAAGTCGTGAGAGAGCGTAGAGTCTAGGTTTTTAATTTCTGCAAATTTTAAATTTCTGTAATTAATTGCTCTTTTACAGTGGTGTCCGTTTGGACTCTTGCGTATGTTAAAAGACTTTGAACTTTATTTTGTGGTGTGTCGTGGCCAGTTTCACTCTCCGGTGAGGGTGGGGCCTGACTTGAGTAGCGATTAGAATAGACCTGCACATACGGCTCTCAGGCATTTTAATTTTTGATTGTGCTCGTAGGATTAATCCACACTGCACTATTAACTGAGACACACATAGATCGTTCAATTTAGCCAAAAATTTAACTCAATTCTTTTCCGCTAATAGAACTTTCTGCTTAGGTGCGGTTTTTCATCGGCTTGCATTCATTTAGAATAATCTTTCAATTTTTGTCTAGCATCCCACATGGAGATTGAGAGGATTCACTATAAGTCTTCTAACTGAGCATACATCGTTTTACGCGTGCATCGGCTTTTCCCGAATTTCTCCCTCTTGTTTTGCCACATAACTCTAAAGGAAATTGGGACTGGATGGTAGACGTATATTTGTGCTCATTTAAATTCTTCAGTAATCACCTAATTAAAATCGGGACTTCTAAATATAGCCGATCTTAAGAACCCATAAAATCAAGAATTCTTGCAGGAGAGCAACCCTAACATCGTTTGCTTTTATCTTGTAGCGAGGAGAGAGACGCACACTAGGATAGAGCCAAGCCAAGATTTTCATATAGACTACTGATTTTAAAAACGATTAGCTACTTCTCAGTGAGGAATACGGGTAGCTGGTAAACGGTCCGGACTTCTTTAGCAGAGTGGGTGGTTTAAAGGACACTGCATAAGGCTCTATCCTTAAGTAACACGGGTAGCCGTTTTACGGTCCGTACTTACACCTATACTGGCTGAAAGTAGATGCAACTAGTCGTACGAACTCGGGACAGTCTTTAAGAATATTTCGGCACTTAACGGCTCGTTAAACGGTTTGCAAGATTGAAATTCTCACTAATTAAAAATTGACAAGATAATTGGCCGAACTCTTACGGTCTTTACTGAGTGAGTTGCTGAAACAAGGCTTCGAATTGTGTTTGATTTGTGCGTAAAACTTAATTAATCATCGAATACCGCACACTTGTGCCTACACCATGAATCGTACACCTCTTGTTGATCTTTTGAAATCGAGAATGGAAGATTGTGGTAATTTTTGTTCGGACTCCGTGAACCCTTCTCTGACCACCACAAACTTTCCAGTCTCAAAGGTTCAGAGACACTCTTACTCAGGACCACCTTGGTTCACGGACACCTCTCCCGTGAATCCCCCTCTTATGATTCTTTCAAAACTATTGACTCCGATTTTTCACAATTTGAAGGTGAAAAGAAGAACTCACAAAAGATGCCTCCCAAGAAGAACAATCATGAAGATGAACTCAGTGAAGATCCAATGCAAATGATTCGTGCGAGACTAGCTGCATCTGAGCAGCTGCAACTTTTACTGAGAGAGCAGCTAGAACAGTTGAATGTTGGGGGAGAAGAGCCAATGGAAGCCGCATACAATCCTGGGTAATACAGAGTCAGAAATTACTTGCAGCCACCTCAGCCTGAGGTTCACCATGAACTGAAGCCACACTTCCTAAGTCAATTACCACAATTCCATGGTAATGCAAATGAAGAACCATATGAATTTTTGCGAGACTTGGAGCTGATATGTTCTAATCAGAGGCCCCCGCAAGTCAGCCAAAACTGCATTCGTCTCACTGCACTACCTTTCACCTTGAAAGGGAAGGCAGATTACTGGGTGAAAAACTTAAGAGTGACTGTAACTACTTATGATAGGTTCAAAAACCTATTCTTGAAGAAATTCTACCCTCTGAGTCGGACCAATCAAATGAGTACTCGCATCACCAGTTTCTCTCAGCTGCATAATGAACCACTTTGTGATGCATGGGATAGATTCAAAGATCTGCTGCAGAAATGTCCCTGCCATGACCTGGATAATAACATCCTAGTTCAGTCACTCTACTCTAGTCTCAATTACGAGATCAGGGTTTAGTCAGCGCTGCCTGTGGAGGCAATTACACATCCCGAGGAGCTGAGACCGTCTGGAAAATACTGGAGCAGATGGCGGAGACAAGTCGTTCACAAATCGCCAGTAGAGCTTACACTGATTCCCTGAACACCTTTCAAGCCAAAGGAGGAAAGCATACTGTCGCAGAGATAGCAGAGGATTTGATTCCGAACATGAACATCATTGCCGATAAATTAACGGTTGTGGATCAAATTCATAAGAGGATGAACGACATCGACAACAGGATTTCCCAATTCCCAAAGCAGATGGAGGAGCTCACTGAGAAGGTAGCCAAGATAGGCATACCTACTGCACCTACGGCCCCGATCTATCATGTGCAATATGTTCAGGAGCAGCCAGGATCAGGACAACAGCAACCATGGGCTCAGGACCAATCCTATGCCCAACCTTTCAGCAGTCTCCTCCACCAGTCGAAACTGTTAAAGAAGTCCCGCCTCTGACATTCGAAGTAAACGTCATTTGGTACACACAGGACACTATCCGACCGGGTAATATGGGGACCGTCAGCAATATCAACATCCGCCCACTTTCTATAATGCCGCATTCCCCTCAGCACCACAACACACTCAAAACAATGCTGCATTCCAACACTCAAAGCCGCAGCAGCCACACAACCGCCAGAACCATCCTCAGCAATATCGTCAGTAGTATCAAGCTCTAAAGCAAACATCTCAATCCTCAAATCCTCCAGAAGAACCAGCAGATATCCAAAGACATGTGCTTGAAGAAATTCGAAACTTCCGAAATGAGCTGTACGATCTACGGGTCGATATTAATCATTTATCCCGTTGGAAGGATGAACAGACAGCCCCAGCCACAGTCATTCCCGCCCAAGTTCAAGCTAACCCCAATATCGTGAACATATCTCAATCATCTCAACACAATGGCCAGGTATACTATTCAGATTTTTCCACATTTGAACATGAGATCCTTTCGTTTGACAAATTGTAATAAGAACTCCAAATCTAATAAAGATGCTCTTATTTATGATTTTGCCTCTCTTTCTCCTGTCTCAAATGCTTCCATTCTTTTCCCCCATGCTCTGAAGAAAGGAAAATAAAAGAAAAATATTCAGAATGACCCAGTGATGGAAAGGTTCTGCCAGCAAAATATCACAATCAAAGTACCCTTTGATTAGTATGTGGCCAGCAATCCAGCATTTCAGAAGTACTTGAAAATGAAATGCACTCCCACCAGGACTCGTACAAAGAAAACAAGTCAATTTGTGGAGACTCATATCCTGACAGTGGCCACTACCAAATGTGTCAAAAATCAGCATTTACCAAGAAAGAAAAGGGATCTGGGTGCTCATTGTGTGGAGAGTCGCATTGGCGGCATTGCGTTCGCACGCACACTTCTCGACAATGGTTCTTCCATCAATCTTCTACCCTTAGCCTTATACTACAGATTGGAGTTAGGTCCTCTCCAGAAATCATTGTCTTTACTCCAATTTACTGATAAATCCACTAAAAGACCTAAGGGAGAAGTGAAAAATGTTATCATCATGGTCGAGGGTACGAAATACAAAGTGGACTTCACTGTCCTTGATATGGAGACCCCGAACCATTGGAAGGAATCGCAAATCATTCTTGGAAGACCATTCTTAAGAACCGCCAAAGCTGTATTCGATTACGACACTAGAATGATGAAATTTCGCTCCCCAGGCGGAGAAGTAGATTTAGAGATGAAACAAACAAAGTGGCAAAGACCAGATTCCAAATCCACCACTGAATATGCTGAAACATCAGAATGTAATCTCATCAGCACTACTGGGCCGTGGGACCAACTGTCAGACCTTCAGATTGACAACACCATAGCAGAAGAAGAGACTGTGCACCATGCAGTTTGCGAGATGTTACCAGATATATCTAGATACCCAGATGCTCATAACCTTGATGACACAGAAATCCTTTCGGATTTGTCAGATCCATCTTCTTCTGGAAAATTAAGAAAAATCGATGATGAGTTGGATGCGGCTTCGGCCGAATTACTGCACTACTTTAGCGATCCGACTCACCTTCCTTCGAAATTAGTGGCTAGCGTATCACAGAATGATTTACTGCCAACCAACACAGAGCCAGATTCAAAAGTCATTCAGCTAGACTTAATTGATGATTCAGATTTACCAGAGCTGAAACCTCTTCCTCCCACTCTGAAGTATGCATTTCTTAATGGATCCAAAGAAAAATTCCCTGTGATCATTAGCTCATCATTAACCATGGACCAAGAATCTAGACTACTCGAAGTCCTTGAGAGAAATCGAAAAGCCATCGGTTGGACTGTGTCAGATCTCGTAGGAATCAACCCCGCTCTCTACTCGCACCAAATTTATGTTGAGGATAACGCAAGGCCTTCCCGTGAATTTCAGAGACGATTAAACCCCAATCTTTGGGAAGTAGTTAAGAAAGAGATCGAGAAATGGTGCAAAGCAGGTTTTATATACCCCATTTCTGACTTCAAGTGGGTGCCCCCCCTTCTTGTCATCCCGAAGAAGTCGAGAATCCAGATGGTCACCAATGAGGAGGGGGTAGAGATCGCTACCGAGTGCCCACGTCGTGGCGCGTCTATGTCGATTACAGGCGCCTGAATACTGCGACCAAGAAAGATTACTTTCCACTGCCATTTATTGATCAAATATTGGAGAGACTTGCAGGGAAAGCATTCTTCTGTTTTCTTGATAGGTACTCTGGCTACAATCAAGTAGCTATCGCTCCCGAGGATTAGGAAAAGACCACATTTACATGTCCCTTTGGTACCTACGCATTCAAGCGCATGCCATTCGGGCTTTGTAATGCCCCATGCACATTTCAGCGGTGCATGATTGCCGTATTTGCCGAAATGGTGGGTGATTTCCTGGAAGTCTTCATGGATGACTTCTCGGTTCATGATGATTCATTTGATACATGTTTAGCGCACTTGGACCGAGTCCTCAATAGATGCAGGGAGGTTAATTTGGTACTCTCCTGGGAGAAGAGTCACTTTATGGTGACTGAGGGTATCATCTTGGGGCATGTCATCTCCAAAAAGGGAATGGAGGTCGACCCTACCAAGGTGGATGTGATCAAGAAACTTAAGCCACCAACGTCAAGTCAGTGAGGTCTTTTCTAGGGCATGTTGGACTTTATCGAAGGTTTATCCCTTATTTTCCAAAGATCGCCCGCCCACTAACTGAGCTCTTAGGAAAAGACACCGAGTTTATTATGAATCACAAGTGTCTTGAGGCCTTCGAGCTCCTGAAAAAGAAAATATGTGAATCGTCGATATTACAAGCTCCCGACTGGTCTCTTCCCTTTGAGATCATGACTGATGCATCGGATTTTACTGTCGGAGCTGTGCTTGGACAAAGACGAGATGGAATTCCTTATGCGATTCACTACGCGAGCTAAGTATTGGATCCTGTACAGAGAAATTATACAGTGACTGAAAAGGAAATGCTCACGGTTGTTTGGGCCCTTGAAAAATTCAGATCATACATATTGGGCTCATAGGTGACAATTTTCACAGATCACACAGCAATTAGATACCTCATGAATAAGAAAGATGCCAAAGTACGACATTTGAGGTGGATCTTGTTAATCCATGAATTTAGTTTGGAGATCAAGGATAAACTTGGAATAAAGAATGTTGTTGTTGATCACCTTTTCCGAATTGAGCAAAACGATTATCTTGACACTGGACCAATTAAGGAGACTTTTCCAGACGAATCAGTTTGCGTTATTGATTCAACCCCATGGTATTCCAATATCGTGAACTATCTTGTCTCCAAAGAGGTTCCCTTTGGTTGGACCAAGAGAATGATTGATCGACTGAAGTCGGATTCGAGAAAATACCATTGGGATGATCCTTTCCTTTTCTATGAAGGAGTGGATTGTGTCTGGCGAAGATGTATTCTTCAGGAGGAATACAAGAGTGTCCTTACACATTGTCATTCTCTCGAGGTTGGAGGACACCATTCGGGAAAGAGAACCGCGCACAAAGTACTCCAATGTGGATTTTACTGGCGGACCTTATTTCATGATGCTAAGAATTTGTACGGTCCTGCCCGATTTTCCAAAGGATGGGAGGGACTGTTGGTTTTAAAGATGAAATGCCCATGCAACCAATGATTTTTGTGATGTTTTCTATGCATGGGGGATTGATTTTATGGGCCCCTTTCCTAATAAAAATGGATTTGAGTACATCTTGTTAGCGGTTGATTATTTATCAAGATGGGTAGAGGCTATCCCAACCCGAACTGCAGATAGCGAAACCGTCTGCAGTTTTATCAAGGATAATATCATTGCAAGGTTCGGGATATCAAAAGTTTTAATTTCTGATGGAGGTAGCCACTTCGTGAATAAGGAAATAAGATCTTTGACTAAAGAATATAAATTTGAGCATAGAATAGCCAACCCATATCATCCACAATCTAATGGTATGGCAGAGGTTTCTAATAGAGAGGTGAAGGGTATTCTTCAGAAGTTGGTTCATCCAGATAGGAAGAACTGGTCGAAACTGTTGGACCAAGTTTTGTGGGCCTATAGGACAGCCTACAAGACTCCACTCGGTACTTGACCTTTTAGGATGATCTATGGCAAGCCATGCCATCTACCTGCAGAATTGATTCACAAATCAGAATGGGTGATCAAAAAGTTGAATTGGAGTTGTCACCTTGGGAAATTACGCCGAGACTTAAATCTGAATGAGCTAATTGAAATCCGAAATCAGGCATACGACAATAGTGTGATCTATAAGGACAAGGTCAAGAGATGGAATGATAGACACATTCGAGATAAAACCTTTGTCCCTGGACAGAAAGTGTGGTTGTTTAATGCTCGGTTAAAGATTTTTCATGGGAAACTAAAATCAAAATGGACGAGTTCCTATGTTGTCATCAATGTGCATACCAATGGAAGTGTGGATATTGCAGAACTCAAAGATGATGCACAACCTTTCTCAGTGAATGGACAATTGTAAAGCCATATATAGAATCATCCAAAGAGCAGACAGTTCAAGTTGAGGTCATCTACTTCACGCAAAGCGAGGACATTAAAGATTCATCAGATCAAACCCACCCTCCCTCTTGACCACATCGATCGCCTTGTATAGCTTCTTCCTCTACTTAGGCGAATGCCTAAGTATAGGGGGGATCGATGCCATCTGTACATACCATTCTTCTCCTATCTTCCGATCGCTCCATTTCCACCCTTCTCCTATACTTAGGCTAAACAGAGCCTAAGTATAGGAGGAAGCAATGCCCATCTATATATACTCTCCTCATTTACATACCCTGACCGCCTCTTTTGCGCTCTTCTTCTATACTTAGACTGTTCACAGTCTAAGTATAGGGGGGCGGACCATTGTATATCAATTTTTCACTCTATTATACTTAGCCCGAGCTATGTCTTCATTACGCTTCTTGTGCTCTGAGGACACAACACTCGCTAAGTATAGGGGGTCTGTATATATACTGTGTATATATTTTAGCCATACCTCATACTTTCGCGTAAGTCTATATGTATTTACGTGGTGGGTAACTAATTTGAAAAAAAATATATACAAAACAAAAGAAAAAGAAAAAAGAGTTTGCTACTAACACTGACTATGCCCAAATTTTTTGAAAAAAAGGCTTCTTATTCATTTTTGCATAAAAAAATCAATCAAAAATTCCTTGCATAAAAAAAATACAAAAATAAAAAAATGTGTCTGCATTTCACACACCTACACATCATCCAGCATCGCATTCATTTGCATCTATGAAAAGTCATCGGGTTCTGAACCGAGTTATGAGACGAAACCGAGAGTGGTCTGGACTTGTTCTTAATCCACCTAATTTTTAGAGGAACTTCACCGAGAAATAGGATTTTAGAATCTTCAGGTCTTTTGACGTAATTCTTTGAGTTCTACATCACAATGTGCAGAGTTTGACTCTTAGTGTCTAACCTGGTCTCTTCATTCTGGGTACAACTATGGAATAGGGAATTAATTTGTACTCCCGCACTATGCACTTAGATCAACTCAGACGGGATGTTGGAAGACCGTGTGAGTTTCTTTTCTGGTAGCGTGGAAATCTAAAGACCGGAGTGCGGGTTGAAATAAAGCTTCGGAAAAGGGATGGACGGCTGGGCACAATTTTTCTAAGACCTCAAAAAAATGTACGGAAACAAAAAGATTCTATATCCGTAGGGGCACAACAAGATACAAGCAGAACCACCAAAAATTCCAAATACAAAGAAGCAACTATCAAATAAATATCTGACCAAAAAGGTCCAAGCTTTAAGAAAACCCGCAGATCTTGGTGGAGACTCGGCTACACTGGCCAGCTTCACAAGGAGAGGTGACTACACTGGCCACCCTCCAATTCTTTTCTCGTTCTTCTAACTTCTCCTCCAATTCGATTGTGAATACAGTGCGACATACCTTAGAAGGAAACACTTGACTCCCCGAGGACGAGTTACTGAAGAGGAGGTTTGCGCGATAGTCCGGCATTCTGGGTAGGAAGAGCTAAAACCTTTCACACACATGAGTCGGTTGTTCAATGTTCATAGGGTATGCTTTGGGAAAAGGATTGATCTAAGATGACTTCTGAGCCGAAACTATAGCAATGATGTGTAGAACTCTGGAGCTGTTGATTTTAAAATTCTAAGTCTCAAAGAAGTTCCGCCACACTAATAATCCAAAGGTCGAGTCTAGATTCATTTTCACATTCAACTCATGGTCTTGGTATGGAACCCAATCTCATTTCACTTCATGGCATTTCTTTTTGATGCTCAGGGACGAGCATGGTTTAAGTATAGAGGGATAATGAATCTCGAATTCATCACTCTAAATCTCATTAATTAAGCTCAAATCCCTCAAAATCAATAGCATTTCTGTATTTATTCTGCATAATTAGCATTCATGCATGTTTTCATAAGAATTGCATTTTAGCACTAATTTCTGCACAAAATAAGGAGCCAAAATTCCAGCCAAAATTGACCTGTAAATAGCCTAAATTCCCTGATTTTTAACTCATTCATGCTAACTCCAAATGACACAAAACTACCTCCACTGTGTGCATATCACTAACAAGAATAAATGAAAAATACAAAAAAAAATAACTATCCCAAATAAGTAGACCAAAAATCCAAACCCTAGTTTCAGGATTTCCGGACTAAAAACCTCTTATCTTCCCCATCCAGTGTCCGTTTTCATCCTACTCACTTTTGAACTAATGTACATTCAATTACCTTTCAAACAAGACAAGTTCAAGTGATTCGGAGCTTATATGTGAAATTTGGGTTTTGGACCTCTTTTGTACATTGTGTATTTTAGCGATTTTTGACCTGATATTTTATGTACGCATTTAACCTATTAGATTAATGTGTAATTATTTATCTTTGATTTTACTACATTTTTCCGGATTTTTATGTGGTTTAAAAATGACATAAATTGTAAAACACAAAAATCAAGGTATTTTATGTACATGGGATACTCCAAAAATATCACTTTATGCAATTGATCGATTTTGGTTTTGATGTCTTCATGAAAGTTGTAGATCTCATTGAGGCGAGCAATTTTCATGAAGAAATTTTTTCGATCTGAGGTTGTCTACTATTTCTTTTGTATTTTTTAAAGTATTTAATTTCCGAATTTTGTGGTGCTGGCACGTGGCGGCTTCTGGAGCCACCACGTGTCAGCCATTTTTGAGATTTTTATATATCGTTTTTAATAAAAAAATTAACTAAAAGCAGTCGCACGTGCAAGGCACGTGCAGGGCACGCGCCCAGCACGTGCCACCTACTCTCTCCCTCTCTTGGCCGCCACGTGGCCCTTCTTGGGCCGTCCGATCTCGGCCGATCGGACGACCCGCATTCGTCTCCTTCATCAAGCTCCCCCTTCCAGATTCGGCTGCAACCTCCGCCGCGATTTTTTTCGCCGGAGATCTCGCAATCACCCCCCCCAATCATCCCCTCATCAAATCTCCACCCGATCTCGTCAACCCTCCGTCGCCCGCGATTTCGCCATCGAATCTCGTCGATCCCCATCAAATCCCATCAGATCGAATCACCCCCATCGCCGGCGTCCCTTGGACCCTATAAAACCACACCCACCACCGTTGAGCCCCACATCCGCTGTTTAACCGGAAAGGTCCCTCCTCCGGTGGTGACAACCCGGTGCACCCCTTCATCGGCGAGATCCGAAGGCTCCATCCTTCGTCGCAGACGCTCCGCGCCTGCCTTGCTCTGGCTTCCCCCGCCGTCGAGCCCCTACTCCTCCAGGTATCCTCCTTCCCCCTCTCCAATCTACTTCTCACTCTATCTCTCTCGATCATCATCTCCTTCATCGAACACCACCTTCCGACTTCATCACCGCCTTCATCGAACACCACCGCCGGGACGTCGAACCACCGCCACAAGCTCCAGGTCTTCAACACGATCTCCATCTTCATCGACAACGCCACTACGCCCTCGATCCTCTCCAACGACTCCGCCCCGAGAACGACAACCATCGACTTCTACGCCGACTTCGCTGTTCTTCACCGATCGACTTCGACCACCAACATCTTCTCCGACACTAAGCTCATCTGCTACTCCGACGACTGCCGGCCGTTTGTCGGCCAATCACCTGTCGTTCGATCAAAAAGAAGCTCAGATCCTAACCGCCAACATCTGCAGTGATTCCGAGTGTCAGATCTGATCGACATCGACGGCCCAGATCCAATCCAAGCCTACTTCTAAGCCGAACTCCACGCCAAGAGCCTCGAGAGGCCCGAGGCACACAGGAAGCACCACGTAGAGCCTCCATCCCGAACCTCCAGCCAAACCTCCAGTGCACGTGAGGCGGCACGTAACCGGGGGCAAATTGCCAAGCGCCCCTTAGAACTCCTCAAATTTACGCGAGGCCCCCCCTCGACCCAGGGATCACGTGCACAGCACGTGATCTTCGGGAAATTTTGCAGACTCTTCCCCATCAACACTGGTAATTAAATTTAGGTCCCCCCTGCACTTTCTTTAGTTATTTTATTTTTATTTATTATAGTTTTACCCCTGTATTCCCCTTCTGTTTTGAACCTCTTTTCTGCATCATTTTATTTATCCAAAAATAGAATGATGTTTGGCATTTAATTATCTACGTTTTGACATATTGTGGACATTTTTGTGATTAATGGTTAATTAATAATTAGTTGTTTTGAGGAAAGTTGCATATTTTACCCAGTTTGTTCTCCGATTTTCATAATTGATTAACCATTGCTCTAAAAATTCCCGACAAATCAACTAGTGTAGAGATAATTGTGCTTGACATTGTGCCCAAAAAGATTAGCATTTGCATAGATATTTTTTCTATAAAAATCATTTTGCATATTTCAAAGTTTAATTTTTAATAGGTTTTGAAACTAATATTTTCAAGGTTTGATATTTTTTTGAGATCATTTACCTAGTGATAGATCTTAGATAATTTTTTTTCCTTGAAAATAATTAGGTTTATATTTATTATAATTAAATATTGAAATTCATTTTGTTTGCATTTAAAATTTATAAAAATTCATATTGCTTTCAAAAATTCCAAAAAAATTACAGTGCTTTTATTTCATCATAAATTGCATCTTGGCGAAGTTTCATATTTTTCAGACATTGTTTGATCGATTTTTCCATTTTAGTCCCTAAAATAGGCCAAAATTGCATTTTACATCCTTTATTGCATTAAAACTACAAAAAAACTGCCTCGAAAATCGTGCACGAATTTTGGTAGATATACTTCTAGGTTATTCCTTTGCCTCCTTGTGTTCGACCTTGGGACTTGCCCAAGTAAAATAAACATAAAACCGCATTCATTAAAATTGACAAATATTTTGTGTGGTTATTTTATTAACCGATTCTGATTGCCGCTTGCAACGAAACGACATTATTTTTAAGCACGGTCATAAATACACATCTTTAACAAGCGTATTTTCGGACTCGTCAAAGTAAGAATTCATGTTTCCTTATTTTCTCATCGCCATGGAGTATAAATAGCGGGCATGGGGTGCACTCCAAGATCATCCCAACACAAGATTTCCTAGCACAAATGAATAAATAAAAGAAAGAGAGAGAGACGAAGAAAGAAGTTGTGTTGTTGTCGCAAAGTTTGGAGGGAGTAATCTTTGTAGCAGTTCTTCAGCATTCTTCCCTACAGTTTGGTGACGAATTCATCGATTTGGTTATATTTCTCCTCTGTATTATTCTTCATTATTTGGTAATTTATATCACCGTATAGAGGGCCGGCTTTTGTAAGCCCCTCACGGGAGATTATTCTGATTATAGTGCTTGATCTTGGGTTGCGATCAACCCCCTGATTTTTACCATCACATCAAGGGTTTTACACGTTAAAATTCTCTGTGCATCTGTGGTTTATTTTCTATGGTTGAAATTATCTTTTTTAGTTGTTGTTGATATACCGTGTAGGATTCGCTTATCAATTTTGAGAATTTTTTCGCGATTCGATCTATGCGGAGAATCTGTTCCCAATAAGTGGTATTAGAGAAAGTTTCAATGGTGGATTACAAGATAAATTTTGGTTCGAGCAGGATGATTAATTTTAATGGGATTAATTACAATTTATATAAGAACAAGATGAAGGATCTTTTATATGTGAAGTCTATGCACCTTTTGATAGACTCTACGTAGAAGCCCGAAGCCAAAATTAATGAGGAATGGAAGTTTGAACACGAGTAGGTTTATAGATTCATAAGACAGTTTGTTGATGAGAATGTCTACAACCATATCCAAGATGAAAGTCACACTTTGTGGTTGAAGATGGAAAATCTTTACGCCTCCAAGACATGAAGTAACAAATTGTTTCTTTTTAAGAGATTGGTGAACTTGAGGTTCAAGGATGGTAGCTCTGTGCTAGATTTTCTGAATGAATTTCAAGGAATTACAAGTCAGTTGATGAGCATGGGAATAAAATTTGAAGATGAGATATTGGGACTAGTATTGCTTTCTACGCTACCAGATTCTTAGAAGACTTTCGGAGTCTCACTTACTAACTCAGCAGCTAATGAGGGTATTTCTTTGGAGGCTGTCAAGCCAGACATTATCAATGAGGAGATGCAGAGAAAAATCCAAGGAAGATCTTCACAATCAGAGGTTCTTATCACAGAGAATAGGAGGAGGAGAAGGATCAAGACTAGTATGGGCAAAGATAATAGCAAAAGCAAGCCCAAATCCAGATATCAGAATATGGAGTGCCACTATTGCAAGAAGAAAGGACACATCAAAAAGTATTGCTTCCAATTCAAGAGAGATAATAAGAATGGTGACGAGAAGAAAGAGAAAAAGAATGAACAAGTAGCTGTAGCTGCACAACATGAGCTCCTCATTATCTGTGATGAGGAGATGGTGAATATCGCACAGGATGATACTTCTTGTCTTGTTGACAGTGGTTCTGCTTTACATATTACATCTCAGAGAGAGTTTTTCTCTGCATATACAGCTGGTGATTTTAGGACATTTGAAGATGGGTAATGGTTCTTTTTCCCCTGTCATTGGCATTAACAATATTGCATTGAAGAATGCCAATGGAGTTGTGTTGACGCTCAAAGATGTGAGGCATGCACCCAACATGAACTTAAATCTCATTTCTGCAAGAAAACTTGATGATGAAGGATATATCAACACTTTTGGTGGCGGGTAATGGAAGCTTACCTGAGGATCCATGGTTATTTCTCATGTCAAGAAGTATAGCAACAATCTTTACATCATGAATGCATCCACTGCCCATGATGTTGCACATGCGACTGGAAATGTAAAATCCATTGAATTGTGGCATTGACGATTGATACACATGAGCAAGAACAGGATGCAGTGTTTGGTGAGGAAGAATATACTAGCATATGCCAAGAAAGAGAATTTGGAGAGATGCACACACTATGGCAGGGAAACAGACGAGAGTCTCCCTCAAGAGCCATCCACCTTATAGGAAGATGCAACCATTGGAGCTTGTTTCATACATATGTTTGTGGTCCTTTGAAAGTGAGTTCTCTTAGTGGTGCACTTTATTTTATTAACATTCATTGATGATTTCTCCAAGAAAGTTTGGGTCTACATATTAAAGAGGAAGGACCAAGTCCTTGATGTTTTCAAAGACTTCCATGCGCTAGTGGAGCGACAATCTGGGAAGAAATTAAGCGCATCCGCAGTAACAATGGTGGTGAGTATATTGGTCCATTTGATGAGTATTGCAGATCTCATGGTATCATGCACCAGAAGACTCCACCCAAGATGCCATAGTTGAATGGCATAATAGAGAGAAATGAACGGGATTTTGATGGAGAGAGTCAGATGTCTCCTTTCTGAAGCTAAGTTACCTAAATATTTTTTGGTATGAAGTACTTTATATTGGTTTTCATGTTATTAATCTATCTCCACATGTACTTTGGATGGCGATGTTCCTGGTAGGTTTGGCATGGAAATACTACAATCATTTGTGGGTTTTTAGATATAGCATTTTTGTCCATGTCCCCAAGGATGAAAGGTCCAAGTTGGCGCAAATATGAAGCAGTGCATTTTCTTGGGATATGGCCAAGATGAGTTTGGTTAAAAGTTGTATGATCCAATTAAGAAGCTGGTAAGGAGCAGAGATGTGGTCTTCTTTGAAGAAGAAACTATTGAGGACATCCAGAAGGTATCTAAGGACTCTCCTTCAAGTAGCTATCATCCATATGATGTGGAGCAGTCCTATTATAAAGATCTCGACATGTGGTGCCAGATGATGTATATGAGCAGGTGCCGGATGCAAAACATGAGGAGCATGTACCACAGATCTCCATTCCTGATGATGATGATGATGATACAAATGATGGTGGTGATGATGGTGGGCAGGATGATGAGAGCTCTTCTTCTTCTAAGGCTCTCCCACCACAGAGACCCGTAATAGAGAGGCGATCCTCCATCATATTCTGTACATGAGAACATTTTTTTAACAGATAGTGGCAAGCCTGAATGCTATGAAGAAGTCTTGCAAGATGAAAACAAGGAGAAATGAGTAGAAGCTATGAAAGAGGAATGGAGTCCCTTCATGAAAAGCATACCTTTAAGCTTGTCAAGTTACCCAAAGGCAAGCGGACATTGAGAAACTAGTGGAGTTATAGTGAAACATGATGAATATTCTACAAACTCAAGGTACAAGCTAGGTTATTTATGAAAGGTTTTAACTAAAGGAAGTGAGTTAACTTTGAGAAAATCTTTTCTCCTGTGGTGAAGATGTCTTCTGTCAGAGTGGTTCTCAGTTTGACAGCTAGTCTTGATCTGGAAATTAAACAGATGGATGTGAAGACAACTTTCCTCCATGTTGACGTTGAGGAGGAAATATACATGTTGCAACTTGAGGACTTCGCAGTCAAAAGAAAAGAAGACTATGTTTGCAGACTGAAGTATAGTCTCTATGGCTTGAAGCAAGTTCCCATGCAGTGGTACAAGAAGTTTGACTTGTTTATGGGCGAGCATGGTTACTCGAAGACCACTTCAAACCATTGGACGTTCGTGAAGAAATTATCAGGTGATGATTTCATCATTTTGTTGCTTTATGTTGACGACATGTTGATTGTAGGCAATAATGGAGAGAGAATTTCTGTCTTGAAGAAGGAGTTGAGCAAGTCCTTTGCAACGAAGGACCTAAGGCATGCAAGTAAGATACTGAGCATGAAGATCACTCGAGATTGGGGGTAAGGAAATTTCAGCTTTCACAAGAGAAGTACATTGAGATAGTATTTCGAAGATTTCATATGGAGAAGGCAAAGACATCTAGCATCCTCTTGGAACGTATTTCAAGTTAAGTTCCAAAGATAGCCTACAGAACAATGCAGAGAAGAAAGATATGGAAAGAGTTCATCTCACAGGTAGTCTCATGCATGTCATGGTTTGTAAAAGGTCAAATATTACTCATGCAGTTGGAGTTGTTAGTAGGTTCATCTCAAATCCAAGAAAACAACATTAGGAAGCAGTTAAATGGATCTTGAGATATCTTCAAGGTACTAGTAGTTAGTCTCTTTGCTTTAGAATAGAGAAGCCTATTCTTCTTGGATACACATATTCAGACATGGTAGGTGATATTGGTGGGAGAAGATCCATATCAGATTGCATGATGTCCTTTGCAGATGGTGTAGTTTCTTGGCGGTCTCGTCTCCAGAAATGTGGTGCTTTATCCACTACAGCGGCTGAGTTCATTGCAGCTACAGAGACATGTAAGGAGTTGTTGTGGATGAAGAAGTTCATGCAGGAACTTGATTTTCATTAGGGCAAGTATGTGCTTTACTGTGAAAGATGGAGCGCTATTCACCTTGGCAAGAATTCTACATTCCATGCGAGATTGAAGTACATCGATGTCAGATATCATTGGATATGTGATGTGTTAGAATCAAAGTAGCTTGTACTAGACATGATCTATACATATAACAATGGTGTTGATATGATGGCAAAGACTTTGCCGCTTGGAAAATTCGAGAGATGTTGCTCCCTCGTAGGTTTGGAGCAGTTCCCACATCATCAGTGAGGGGGGAGATTTGTTGGATGAGTGCCCCACCTTGTGGGAACCTAGTTCATATATATAGGACATTGGTAGTCCTAATTGGAAAAGGAAAATTCAACCACTAAGAGATAAATTACCTTTTAAGATTAGGAGTCATCTTTTCTTAATCCTATTGGAAGTAGGAATTTATGTTTCCTTATTTGCTCATCTCCATGGATTATAAATAGAGGACATAGGGTGCATTCCAAGATCATCCCAACACAAGATGTCCTAACACAAGAAAGAAATATGAGAGAGAGAGAGAAAGAGAAAACAAGAAGAAAGAAAGTTCATGGTTGCCGCAAAGTTTGGAGGGAGTAATCTTTGGAGCAGTTCTTCTCCAGCATTCTTCCCTACAGTTTGGTGACGGATTCATCGATTTGGTGATATTTGACCTCTTTATTATTCTCTATCATTTGGTGATTTGTAGCACCAAATAGAAGACCGGCCTTATGTAAGCCTCTCATGGGACATTATTCTGATTATAGAAGATCGGCCTTTTGTTGTTGAAATTTTCTTCCATAGTTGTTGTTGATATACCGTGCATGATTTGCTTATCAACTTTGATAATTTTCCACGATTCGATCTATACGGTGAATTTGTTCTCAACACTATCCATCGATAAGTCAGGAATGACCTGGATGAGGAGGCTTCCAAGGAAGATGTCGAGGTAGAATTTGCATCTCAACATCGTTCACGTATTTGAGGATGTGGACAGAGGCTAGCTCATCGACAAAGAGCAGACATGACTTCTGACGAGGAAGACGTCCCAGTTGAGGCGCAGCTATCTCCACATTACGGTATAGAGTTTGAGACTCCTATTCTTGAGTGTGGCCCATTTAGGGATCCTGCCACACCACCTACACCATGGAGGGATCGATTAGTTACAGATGCATGACCTTCGCGTTACTCACCCCTCTCATTGGACTTCTACGGAACTGAAGGGACGGATATGAGACACATTGCTGATACCTATCGACACAACTAACTCCATGGATTTGAGATAAGGCACGTGAGAAATTGAAGACTGATGAGAGACCGGTCAAATTGCAATACAAACGGAGAAGGTGGCGTAAAGTCTTGATCAATATCTGTGATATTTTTTGTAATGTAAGAGACGTGTGTTACTTCTATATGAACTTTGTATGTACATGTGTCTTCATAAGACTTCGATTGCTACCTTGAGTTTTGTGGTTCCCATGTTGTAAATCTTTTGTCCAACTAATATATGAACCATGTTTTATAAACTAGTGTTATATCATATGTGGATCATTTTTCTTGATTTCAATTTAATTTATAGTTTCTAGAAAAATGGAAGCAACAACTCTGCTGGCACAAGCAGAGTTGCTTCTTCTTTTTTTGTTTGGCCAAAACCCACCTCTTGAAGATGTGACTTTGGTTCAAAGCCACTTCTTGAAGAGGTGACTTTGGCTTAACCAAAGCCACCTCTTCAAGAGGCGGATTACCTACGATACATAATAAAAAAATTAGCGACTGCGGAGGGACAATAAGTTTATTATCATACCCCTAGGATGAATTTTCCTCTGAATAAAATTCTTAGATAAGGAGGAACATGTGTTCTCTCACTCCATTGAATTCGAATGTCAACACGACCTCAGAAATAGA
Organism: Ottelia alismoides; assembly: GCA_037367405.1. Classification (NCBI taxonomy): domain Eukaryota; kingdom Viridiplantae; phylum Streptophyta; class Magnoliopsida; order Alismatales; family Hydrocharitaceae; genus Ottelia; species Ottelia alismoides. The sequence continues at coordinate 262,493 of JAZKJV010007308.1, forward strand.
GGACGTCTTAATCCCAACCCTAAATTAGAAACTCTGTCTCATATTAAAAATTGCCAAGGTAGATACATAAAAAATGATCAGATTACATTTGAAAATCAAGAACTAAAGTAACTAAGGTCAATAAAAACCCTAGACTAGAGAGAAAAATGTGCTCCCTAACTCCGCCATGGATTCGAAATCATGACCTCGAGGATTCATGATATCTTGATCTCAACCCTAAATTGTAAACGCTAGATCATACCTGGTGCACCCGGTTCCAACGATACTTTACTTGTGATATCCCATCTTAGCTTGAGCGGACCTCTGATCTCTTCCTACAAATCCACATCAGGGCACAATGTGGGGTTTATTGAAGAGAGTATGAGAGAGAGTGGGGAGGGGAGAGTATGAGAGAGGGAGTACCACAAGGAGGGGCGACAAGTGGATGGAGTGGACATCACAGAGAGGGGCGGTAAGAGGAGGGAGTAGAAAGTATGAAACAGAGGGAGTATCTCCATAGGATGAAATTAGGTTTTTCATGAAAACGTGTTTTGGGATATGTTCATGAGTTAATTAATACATGTAAAAAAGTTATTTTTTAATATACTTAATGGACTAAAATAAAATGTATGTGAACTCCTACAAAAAATAATTGTGAGTTAAAATCATACCAACAATTTATTTGTTGCTATAATAAAAAGGCGATAGATGTAATAAAATGACGACGAATGCAAAGAAACATCGTTATTTCTAATATAAATAGTGATGACTAGAAATAATCATCCTTATTTCTAATATAAATAACAACAAATAGATACAAGCATCACTATATTAATAAGTTTGCATATATAGCGACAAATTTACTTAATCGTTGTTATTTAATCATCACCATAGCTATGATTTGGTGTAATGACAGTCTCGTACAATAATTTTGAGTTTGTTATTCAGTCGAGTTGCTTAGCTTCATAACCCTATATTACCATATTTTTGAGAATTGATAACCAATTGCTATGATCTCTAAGTTTATCCTGTCATAGTTCAAGTATCTTTTTCTTCCTAATAAATTGTCGTAGATCAGGTTATGCAACTTTTAGGTTGTGTCGTCAATTTATTATCCTCCCGCATCATGGATCAAGAAATGCCATATCATAAAGGTTTTATGATAAGTTTTGTCCAAAATTGAATAACCTTGTTGAAATACCGTAGTACCAAAAATCAATGATTTTTATCAGTTGCGTCCCTCTGATATATTGCAATATCAATTATACTCATCCCCTGGGGCGGAGCTAGAAAAATTTTATAGGTTGGGCCGATGTCTTTTAAAATATATAGATATAAAGGTAATTGAAAGTACTACTGAAAGTGATGGAAAAACTCTAAGAGAAACTTACATAATTTATCGAAGTTGCGCTCGACGGTTTTTTATTACATAAAAATCATCCATGACTTCTTCTACGGTAATATTTTCTGCTATCTCCTTTTCTATATAAGTAATCATACAACTGCTCAGAAATCCATCTTCCATTTTATTTCAAAGCCTTGTCTTCACGAGGTTCATAGCTGAAAATACACGTTTAGTTGTAGCAGTTGAGACAGGAAGAGTCAAGATAAGTCGGATCAATCTATCGACTAAATAATAGACTCGTGACTTTCCAGTTTCTGCCAATGCTTGACATAGTTCAGATATTCTAGTCAAATTTTCCATCTTCGGATGATGAGGGACATCGGGTTGATATTGCATCAATTGAAACTATAATAAGTCTCTTTCACTGTCGGAGAAATCCTGTGGATAATAATTTGCTGCAGGAAAGCAAATATCATTTATATTAATTTTTTTATAACCATCTTGTGGATGCAGTGCAGAAATAAGACGTATGATCTCCATAGTTGTATCATTAAATCTATGTTCCAACTCTTGAAGTTGTGAATCCAATGTAGCCATAAAAATATCAACTCGATAATGATGTTCAAGTGTAATGTTGTTTTTCTCATGGAGAGAACATGCTCGACTAGAATAAGGAAGCCTCGTATCCGGAACATCGATATTTTGCTTTGAACAAAATGATTGTACATTATTAAAAAATCTGCTCTAACCATCTTCACACATGTCTTGAAAAAGAGATCTACTGATGGAAACCAAAGCAATTGCATTTAAAATATCTTGATCGATATTTTGCAATGCACGACATAATACACCTGTAAATCCCAAAATCTCCTTCATCAAATGTAAAATAAATATGAATTCAACGGATGTTATTGAATTATAAGCAGAATCAGCATCCCCACGTTGAGAATATGTAGAACCATCTTTCACAATTTGACTTAGTACAAGGCATGTCAAATCGAACAATCTTATCAAACTAGAAATTGAATGCAAGTGAAATCCCCATCTAGTATCTCCCGCACGTTGTAATGTCCCAATATGATTAAGACCTCTTCCTGTTTCAATTTCATTAGATGGAATTTTTTCAGCCAATATAGATGCTTGAACATCTTGTAGTTCATCATTCCTCTTGTTAGAAAAACCAACAATGTTAATGACAAATGTTAATTTAGAAAAATATTGATGAATAGAAATCACTTCTCTTGATGCTGCAATTAAGGATAATTGGAGTCTATGAGCAAAACAATGTACATAATATGCATACTTGCAATCCACACTAAAGAGTGCTTAGAGTCCCTTCCATTCTCCACGCATGTTGTTTGCACCATTGTAACCTTGTCCACGCTTGTCTTGAATACTGAGATTATGATGAGAAAGGACATCTGAAATCGCTTTCTTTAATGTAGTTGCACTTGTATCTTTGACATGTATAATATCTAAGAATCTTTATATGATAAAGCCGTTAGTATCAACAAAATGGATTACAATAGCCATTTGTTCTCTCTTAGATTCATCACGAGCTTCGTCAACAATGATGCAATATTTTGCATTTCCAATCTCGTCACGAATCCTTTTGTACTCTAGTGGAAATAATGTCCAATATCTCCTTTTCAATTGTAGGAGATGTATATTTTGCATTTTTAGGGACATTATCTAAAACAACTTTTGCAACTTCTTCATTATATGATGCCAACAACTTTATCATTTCAACATAATTCCCCTGATTCTTGGAATATGTGGATTCGTCATGCCCTCTAAAAGCACATGCTTGAAAAGCAAGCCATTTTGCGCAATCAATTAATGTTTTCAATCGTAATCTATTGCACTTAATCTCTTATGATGTTTGTCGAAGTATGACATCATCAATGTGGCTTATTTGAATCATCAAATCTTTACAAGCTTGTTCAGCTATATTATGCGGTGAGCATGGATCACTTCTGATATGATTCAATTTTTTTCCAATTGCGAAATTCATCAACCGTAAAGACATTTGATCCAAATCGTCTAGTGGATATTTTATTGAAAACAAAACATGGCAAATAAAACACTGCATCCTTGACTAGAGAATATTTAACCACGACGGATATTTCTGAAACCAAGAAGCTTGAAATCGACGTTGATGATTTCCATGGCTAGATGCTGGATATTCTAGAAGATAATGTTGATATGATCCACATTTAATATATGCACATCGAATCTTATCCCGCTCGTTAACTGGATATTCTCAAATTTGACAGCGCAATCCTGGATCACAAACTATAGAATATTCATCAACATGTTCATTTTGCACTTCTTGTTGATAATTTTGAACATGTATATCAACAGGAGATGGATTGACAGTCCGAAGAGCATCATCTAAAATAGATGGACAATTTGCAAAAGACTGTGATATATATTTATCACAAATATCAACCCTTGGTTTCTTGAAATAGGAATCAATTGTTCTTTTAGCCATAAGTAAACCTAAATTCACATGACACAATGTAAATAACTAATATGTTATGAACTTATGTGTCAAGTAATTTATATACACCTCAAGAAAATTCTTATGCGGTGGTGCGAGAGGGAAGATTTTAAAGATCACATACTTCACTGGATACTATATTATGACATAAAAGTTCACTTCATCTCCATTACTTATCGAGATTTGTTCTATCTTGCAGATAACAAAAGTACAACAGTAGCGCGAGCTGTTGCTAGTAGAGATGTTATATTCATTTTCCTTAAATAAAAACCGATCTTCACATGTGCATATCATAATAATGCAATCATACAGAGCACAAATGTGGTTATGTGGTACCAAAATATTGATTAATCCTCCTAACAAACGTATTGCTCCAAGACATTATAGCTTTATAATACTATCATATTAGAAGTCTAGAGTACCAACTGATGTTTCTTTTTTTCAAGTTAACAATACGATTGATAGGGGACAACTGTTATTATTCTTTCTCGTTGGTGTTTCGCAATTAACACTTGTAATTTTATATATTCAAGATGCGCAGATGATCAACTAACATTGTGTCTTGTCTAATATTCTAACTATGCATAGTCTTAAGAGCGTATAGATATAGATATCAAGGGAAAGGATGAAATGTAAGGATATTCATCCTTGCATTTTCGAAAAGGAACTTGTTGACTACTTAAGTACTACAAATGATAACACATATGCGAGCACCTATCTACATCGTCCATGAGATCACATCCTTGCGTCTCACTGAAATCCGCTAAGATCTTAAAGATCGATCTTCATTATCCGACAAGATACGGAAATAAAAAATCAAAATCGAGACTCAGGAGATTGGTACCTCTGTGTGAAGAGGTGGATTGATTTAGTGAGAAGGTGTTGTGGATGGTCGCGTCACGCGTGATCGCGCCAGGGGAGGAGGAGGAGAGTCCGAGACTCCGGCGACGTCGAGGCGGGGGGAGGGGGGTTAGGAACTGTCGTGGGGTGGGGGGGCATCAGTGCGTGAAACTGGGGAATATGGGGGAGCGATTGCCGATTGCCAATCTGTCGTTATGGGAAATGGACGATTGGGATTCTGCCATTCTAATCGTGTGGAGCGATTGCAAAAAGGAGATGAGAGAATTTACAATTTAAGAATTAATGAAATATGGAAAGGTTAAATAATGATGAAAATTAGAAGGATGGTTATGAAATTTTCTAATTTGAAGGGGACCATGTCCCCTACCCACCCCTGCTCATCCCTTTGTTCCAATATCAGTTGTGCCATCCACTTCTTGCACAATTATCATTTGCCATTTTGTCAACTTGGTCGAGGGTACAACTAATATTGTAAAAAGAGCACAAATGATAACGGTGCACGAAGTTGATGGCACAGCTGATTGTAAAAAAGGGAAAGGCATAAGTGATATTATAATATATCATAGGGAAACATCCGATGAAAACCCAAAAATCAAAACGCCGTGCATTTTTAATCAATACATTTGCAAATATTTATCCCGAACACGAGCAACATTTTTTAAGTAATTTATGAACCGCCGGATCTGGAACAGGAAGCATGCTATTATTTGTTTTTGCAATCAAGTCTGTGTACGTACTAGGGTTGAAAGTACCCATTGCTATTTGCTGGTACAGATGATGTGTGGGAAGAGGGAAAGCTCAAGGAAGGTGGAAGGACATGGAGACGGGGACAGCATGCTGCGCTGCTCAGAAGCGAACAGAGAGCAGATCAGATGGCAAAGATAGAAAATTAGGAGGCTCACATCACGGACAAGTACAACTCGTCATGGCGCAAGTGATGATGATATAAATAATAGCTGTTGCACCACTGGCATGCAGACGCAACGTAGACGCGTCTTCCCTCGGTCATGGAATAATTAATTGGATTCCATTTGCTTTTCACATTTTATGATAATTAATAAATAATCATGCATACAAGTATATAATGGAGAAATACGTGCATGTCTCTTTTTGATTTGAGATTGAGACTGATGCTGGTGGGTGAAGACTACCCGTGGATTTTTTACAAAAAATAATTATTAAAATAATCACAATTACATAGGCATCATGTCAATATATTTAGAACAATATGCATCTATGGGTACCTCATGTGCTGATTTGGATTCGACACCTGAGGTATTAGATGTCGACTTGGGAGAGAGTCGTTGGCGAAATTACTTCGCCTTATATAAATCCTCCAGCCTATCCATTTCCTCACAGCTCATCTCATCTCTCTCAATCTTTCCTCATTTCTACTTCTCAATCCTCTCAATTTCTTTCAACCAACTCTTCACTCATCTTGATTTCACTATTCTTATTCGAGTAAGAGTGAGAATTTTTCTGTAACTATTTTTTTGCAGATTTTTTATCAACAAAGGAGAATACTTTATTACAGATATTTAGTGACATCTCTCATTTTTTATCGGATGCATTTGTTCTCTTTGAAGATACTTGTTATTACATGTTATTTACATTTATATATTTTATTATTTTATTGTAGCCTTCAAGTAGATATGCAAATTTAAGTACTATCAAATATATTTATTGTTGTTTAAATGGATATTAAATTTGATGTGTTTATATATTATAATGTTAAAATAAACTATCCAGTAACGGATTAAAAAATTAGTATTAGGTTATACTTTAAATTTCGGTTAGAATTTAAAGAAATAAATAGTAATATTATAGAGCAAATTAATATTATAATAAATAAAACATCTTTGTGGAACATAAATATTCTCATTAATGTATGTGACATATTGTATGTGTTAATTTATTTTGTAAAATATTTTGAATATTTACAACTTCAAAATCCCAAAAAATATATTTTTTTTTCAAAAATCATAAAAACTTATGGAATATTTTTACAACATATTTTATTATGGGTTAATTGTAGAAATTCAAATGGAAAATTCAAAAATATATATTTTATTATGGATTAATTGAAAAAGTATTGCTTGGTTCGAATATACAATGCTGAAAGAGGTGCCGATACAACATTGGTTGGATCCGGCTTGTCGAACACCGCAGGCACTCACTCGAAGACTGGACGTTAGATTCCTCATTCTATGTGCTTTTCAAAACTAAAAAACAGTGCACATTTTGGTGTCGTTTATTATTTAATAATTTCTCTGTGATTTTAATATTTAATGTTAAGATTAATTACTATGTTGAAGATGGAATTAATTAATAGTTACATTAATTTTAAAAATAAATATTAAAATTATACAAAACATTATGTTTTTTTATTAAACAACCATTTTTATCATGTAAATATTTAAAATTTAAAACAATACATAATTTTAAAAATATCGAACCATTATTAAAAATTATTTTAAATGTACACTATTGTTATGCTCTTAAATCGAATCAACTAATTGATGAATACCCATTCATCACTCTTTATTCTTATATTTTAGCTACAAAAACCTTTGCAAATACATGTAGATATATGTAAATATCAATAATTAGCAAAAGCATGCATGTTTGTAAATATAGATAATTAGCATGTTTTTGTGCAAAAATAAAAGAATAAAGAGGAAAAAGAAAAAGAGGGAAATATTTAGAATAAATATTGAGCAACCTAACCCAAGGGAGGGCTCAGCATGGGCCTGACCGCATAAAAGCCACAAGTAGAGGGAGATAGGGGCTCATGTGTATATATTTATGTAAATAAATAAATAATATTTTCCTCAACCAAAAAAATATATTTGTACATATTTTGTATATATATAGAAACTATGGAAAACAAAACAAAAATTAAAAATCAAAAATTCAAAAAGAACCCTTCATCATGTACATAGCTCATCATCTCTCTATTTATTTCACCATGTAAATAAAGCTATTTATTTTCAAAACTTTGTGTAAATATTCCTTTTTGTGTTTTGTAAATAAATAAAATAAAAAGAATTAAACCAAAAATCAAATAAAAATTACAAAATTAAAACACAAAACTACCTTGTATATATACCATGTATATAAGTATAAATAAATAATTATTTGACCTGTGTATATAAATAATAAAAATAAAATAAAAATAGCCTTTTATTCCTCATTTTATCCTATAAATAAATAAAATATAAAATGGGAATAAAAATGTATAAAAATAACTAATTAAAAATCAAAAATCAAAAATCTACTTAATGTATATATACCTATGTATAGCTAATATGTATATACCTTATTTTAAATTCCAAAAATTAATTAAAAATCACAAAAAAATAGAAAAAATTAAAACAAACATTTTTCATGTTTTAAGTTTTTGGAAATTCGGCCATTTAAGGCCTCAAAAAAATCAAAGAAAATCCCAAATATTGGCGGGCTCTGATTGGTCCACGGGGGATTGTTGACCCCCGGTCAACACCTCCCCCAGGACCACCAGAGCCCGGGTTTGAGTATTCGACCCGCCTTCTCGGATATCTCCTGTGTTGACCCGATTCCCATTCACCCCAAATCCGGGTCCGTTATGACCTCAGCACATCCGAGAAGCTCGCCGGAGCTTCTGCCTCGAGATCCGCGCTTCGGCGCGCCCTACCCGCCACCTCCTTTCCGGACCTTCATGCGTATATAATCCGAGCTCCGCCGCTTTCTCGCGCCATCTTTGGCTAGCCATCCTCTTTCCTGTGAGCTCCACTGTGTCCACCGAGGTGACAGCTCGCGCCGGCCTGTGTCGCAGCGAGGAGGAGGTGCGTCTACCATCGATCCGGCCGCTTGTAGCCGCCGCGCTCCGACGACCATCTGGAGCTCGAGCCTCGGGTGTTGACGACCCTTGAGGCAAGGACCAGGAGTTAGCCACACTCCAACCCAGTCTCCCGCGTCATATAGGTAATCTTCTCGTCTTTCCATTTCGCCTAATTTTCGATTTCGCCCAATACGACCTCTCGCCGTGTTCCTCTGATTCCGATCAACACGCTTAATCTCTCGATCATCGGAGCACCCTATCATCTTCGCCATCTCCCTGCGCACGTTCTTCACCCACGCATTCACCCCAGCTCGCCCCGGAGCTGGGAGTCGAGCCCCACCGTCTCCGCCTCGCCGGAGCTCGTTCGCCCCACCGCACAGACCACCTTCACCCCGCTTCCTTGGGTCGAGGCATTTTGCCCTCGGCCCGCGAGGCATTCTGATTGCTTTGCAGGTTCAAAGGGAGGCATCTGAGCCCCCCTTACATTCCAGGCCGGAGCTTCGCGCCGCCAGCCTCGCCGGAGCCCCTCCAGGGCTCGGCTGGGCCATCGGCTACCACCATCAGCTGCGGGACTGCACCAGGAACGTGTTCCGAGCTTTAGCAGCAGCTGAGGAGGACCGGAGTTCACGCGGGAGGCCGGCGAAGTTCGCCGGCGTCGAGTTCTTCCTCCATCATCCAGAGCCGTCCGATGACGCCTCAGCTCCAGTTCTGATCGTGAGCGTCCATCTTTCGAGGAGCAGTAGCCGTTGATCCATCTGAGGAGTGCATCCGGACCGTTGATAGCAGAGGAGAGAAGCACCAGAGTCTCGGACGTTAGATCATCCACGTGGCTTCGTCTCCACCGTCGATCGAGCCCAAGAAGAGAAGAGAAGGAGAGCGCCATCCAATCTCAGCCGTCCGATCACCACGTGGCGCACATCTGGCCGTCGGCGAATAAAGGGGTAAATATCTTAGGGCCCCCTCGTAGTTTGTCATTTTACTTTTAGTCCTGTAAATAGTTTTAAAACTTTATTTGCGTAGGGTAAATTGCAGTAGGGACCTTGTGCTTGTTGTTAATTGCATGTATGCCCCTGTTTGTGTGTGACCACGTGCTTCGTCACGTGTGTATCTGGGCTTTTTATATTTTTCGTCCTGTAGATCTGGGATGTTATGAATGGAATGAATCTTTTTGAGTAATTGCAGTTATGCCCCTGTGAGTGTTTTTATTACGCATGTGCGGATTTTAGTGGGCTTTTTGCAACCCGACCCTTGGACTTTTTGGTACCCGTTACCAAAAGGTCCTGGAACATGGTTTTTATTACCATTTGGTCCCTGTGTGCCCCAGCCACGCGCCACGCGCGTGACTTGCTGGGTATTTTGCACCAGAGCCCCCAGATTCTCGGGTATTTGCACATTGGTCCTTGTGCACTGTGCCCCCTTTGCATTTTTGAATAAAATATCAAACGACCTCCAAATCCAATGAGATTTTGACACATGGCTCCTGCTATGGTGTAGAAATTTTAGGGATTTTTGAGGACATTTTTGCTTCCATTTATTATTTTTAAAAATCCAAAAACATCTATTTCAGCTACTGTTCATCTTTGAAAATCATAAAAAAATATAAAAACCCCACCAAAAATTCTAAAAAAATTAGATACTGTTGTTTGCTTGTGGTTTGATTTAATAGCCAATTTTGGCTATTTTTCATCACTTAGAAACCTTAAAAATTGCAAAACCCTCAAAAACTCATAAAAATTCTAATAATTAATTTAAAAATCCAAAACAATAATTAAGGTGCCCAAATTTTCCTTATTCTTCATAGATTATAGGAAAATTACCTCCAGGGCTTAGTGAGACTCTTAGATATTTTATTTTTGAGTCTCAAGCCTTGCTGGACAGTACCTCTCCTGTTTTGCATTGTTTGATTTTTACAAAATAATCTACCCGTCAGAAAAATATCAAAAATTAACCAAAAACACTTAAAAACATAAAAAACACAAAAACAATTTTTCCTTAATTTTTGCATTATTTTTGGTGTGTTTAATAAATTGTTGAAGTTGGCTTGAGTTCACTCTATTCTATTTTCTTTATCTTTTAAAAATCCAAGAAAAAATTTAAAAATTCATAAAAACCACTAAAAATAACTTTTCTTGTATTTTATTCTATTGTGACTACTTCGTAGGCTTTCGAGCCAACCCGTGCTCCTTGTGTTCGACCCTGGGAGCTATACCAGGTTAATCCATAGCTAGACCGCTCTATTTTGTGCTTGATTGTTTTTATCAGAGTTGAGTGGTTGATTTTTCTTGATATTCTCCATTTTTGTGATTGAGGTCGCAACGACCATTTTCCGACCTTTACCTCGATCGTATTTTCGGGTTATCAGAATGGCGCCGTTGCCGGGGAGCACGGCTTAGTAGTCTTTTTAGATTTTTCCGCGGCTTTTTGATTCGCGGCTTTTTGTATAGATTTTTGTAGATATACATTTTTCTGATCTTTTTGAATAATTGTTGGACTGACCACACTTCTCTCTATTTTTCTTGCGAGGGCCCGAGGAGCGAGGGCGGCATTCTTAGGAGCGCCGGAGCACCCGAGCGAGGCGGAGGCGGCTTCTTTCTTCACGAAGCCGCAGGAGAGAGCGAGAGAGAGAGAGAGTTGAGTGAGTGAGGTAGCTTAGGATTTTATTCATTCATCATTGTAATAATACAGGTTTCAGACTTGTGGACTTGGACTGTTTGGACTCCAGGGTCTGTTTCGCCGAGCACCGGTGTGCTCGGGGGACCCTTTAGACTTTAGCGGTTTTTCGCGGCTTTTTCGCGGCTTTTATTTTCTATTTTTTTACTGCCTTTCCGGTGTTTACGCGGCTTTTTGATCGAGCCCCTAGCAGTAGGATTTTCTGGTGACTGTGCCGTAATAGTAGGATCCCCACACCTAATTGATTATCTGTTCCTATAGACCGTAATTGGACCTACTAAAAATAATTAATAAAAATAACCGACTCATTTGCCTTCGCAGCCTACGTGCCGCGAGCCTGCCCCACAAGCGCTACTCCTGAACTCGACCTGTCGAGAAGAGGAGGGGTAGGCCAAGACCGGACCCTTTGGCTTGGAGGTCGGTGATCGGTTAGACGGTTCTACGCTAGCACTGCTGTTTAGGGCCTCGGTTTTTCCCGTTGCATCATTTAGGTAGTTTATTTCTTGTCTTTAAATTCTGCGTGGATCATAATTGCATGTAGAGTGCTGGAGTCAGGTACGCCTTCCTTACTTTGCATGCATCATTGATTTTCTCGCGCATCGGCTTTTTCGTCTTCTCCCCCCTGTTTTCGGCTTAAATAATCAGGAGAACCGAAAAATTCGTTAGGCCTTTTGCTTGCTTTGAAAAATATTAAAAAGAAAAACAATAAAATCGGGACTGCTAATCATACTTGATCATTAAAAACCGCTCACCCTAAAAACTTTGTCTTGGGGAGAGCAACCCCCTCATTGTCTGGTTTGGATGCGCGAGAGAGTGACCCGCACCCTAGGTAGAGCCTCCCGGTGCTAGACCCGACTGATTACCGACTTCTTAGTGCGGGCCAGTCGGTTGGGGCTAGTATCGGATATCCTAACAGGTCACGTAAGCGCTCTGATACTTTGTGTGTTCACCAAAATAAAATAGACAAGATAATTTGACCGAACTTTCACGGTCTTCAGCTCGTGTTGTGTTGGTGAACCGGGGGTTTGTTTTGTGATCATAGTTGATTCCAGATCTCATCCGCCCTACTTGCCCAGATCAAGATGATGGGTAGACGGTCTCTTAGGCAGCCTCTGGCTGCACCGCTTTCGGGCACGTCTACCCGATCATCTAGGTTGGCTAGTGAGAGCCCAGACCAGCTCTCCGAGCCCGAGTACGATTCCGCCCTGTTCCCCCTCGACCCCCTTTCTGACCTTCCTGAGAGACACGAGCTCGAGGAGAGATTGATACATTTGACAGCACCTGAGTTGGGCTCGTTTGGTTTTGCAGACGTCGTTATGGCCGCCAGAGCAGACGATTCCCCCAGAGGTCGGCAGGGAGACCATCATGTTGTACTTGACCAGGGGGCGATCAACTCCACCCTGATCGCATCACTTGAGACGGTTCAGCAGCAGCTCCGCGATCAGGGAGCATTCATGATTGAGATGAGGCGCGAGTTGGAGAGGCTCCGAGCAGAGCGAGGTTCAGAGCAGAGCGAGCCCGAGGATATACCTGATGCAGAGGACGCAGAGGCAGCAGCCGCAGCAGCAGCCGCCGCCGCAGCAGCAGCCGCTGCTGCGAGAGGAGTACCACAGCCGATGCGGGCGTTACACAACCCCGGATCCACTCTGATGCATCACTGGGTGGTAGTTCCAGCTATCGTGGGGGACTTCAAGTTCCCCCCGAACACCTTGCAGCTACTACCCCGTTTCCACGGGCTAGCCACCGAGGAGCCCCACCTCCACCTCCAGGAGTTTCTGATGATCTGCAGCACTGTCCATGATCGCCACGTGGACCAGGACACCATACGGATGATAGCCTTCCCGTTTTCACTGGCAGATAGAGCAGCCACCTGGCTGAAGCATCTAGGGAAGTTTGTCCACACCTGGGAGCAGCTCCGCACCGAGTATTTGAAGAAGTACTATCCACTCGGGCGGACGAATGCAGCGAGGGCCCTGATCAGCAACTTCTCCATGTTCCCCAACGAGCAGTTCCACGAGGCTTGGGAGAGGTTCAGAGAGCTCTTAGACAGATGCCCGCACCACGACATATCGAAGCCGAACCTAGTTCAGAGTTTTTTCAGCGGGTTGACGCCAGAGCTTCAGGGCCTGGTGAACGCTTCTTGCGGCGGGTCCTACTTCGCCAAGGACCACGAGCAGGTCTGGGCCATTTACGAGGAGATGTCAGAGAACTACATGGTGATGTCTCAGACCAGGCTCTATACGCAGAAGACCCAGCCACATCAGCCAGGACCCGTGCAGTACCAGAGGATAGCACGGGTAGATGCAGGTCCATCCAGTTCGTCCGCAGTAGCAGCAGCACAGGCCGAGTCGTCCGCTGCGGACATGGGCATTATCAGCGAGAAGTTGGACCGCATGGAGCTGATAGAGAAGAAGCAGTGCCAGAGTATCACGCAGATGGAGCAGATGGCACAGGTCTTGAGCGACATGAAGACACAGCTCATGTGTCTCCAGGAGACACAGACGGCTTCGCAGCCCCGTCTTCTGTCGCGAGGCGATACCGGCGGCAGCAGCAGCTCGTCCCAACGCTCCAGCTCCTCAGAGCAGCCTAGACAGGTTCACTTTGTACAGGCGGAGCCGTACCAGCAGCCGCAGCCCACCTACCAGTCTCCACCATCTTCAGAGATGCAGATGGTGCTCTACCAGCCGGACCAGCCTTTGGCGGTACTACCCCCAGCCCCCTTGGATGCAGAGTCGTTGATGGATGTCAACGGGATCTGGTACGACCGTCCCCAGCCTGGGATCCGACGAGACCATCCCGGATTCAGGTGGGGGAGTGGTGGTGCCCAGCCCCAGCAGCAGCCGTCAGGTCAGGGAGGGCAGTACTCCCATCAGAGAGACCAGCACCAGTCGCAGCAGCAGCCCCCAGCTTACCAGCAGCAGTCTTCGTACGGTCCTCGTCCCTATCAGCAGGGACAGTCTTGGAGGCGTGAGCAGCCAGCTCACCCGGGATACCAGCACCAGCAGCACCCTCCGTCCTACCCCTCTCACCCACAGCAGTACCAGCAGCCTCACCCACAGAGAGGCTACCCGTCGGGCTCCCACGAGAGCCCTGCCTTGGATGATATCGCTCGCCTCCTCACAGACCAGCAGGCGACCTTCAGACGGGAGATGGATGAGTTCCGCCAGGAGATGCGGGACTTGGTGAGAGGGAAGGCCGCCATACCTGCACAGATAGAGCCCAATCCGAACAACCTGAAGCGGAAGTCTGAGCAGGTAGTACATACTGAGTTAGCCACTCCTAGCGACCCATTTGATGATACTTCTTCAGATCTGTTTGATGTTGATTTTGCCACGCTTAGGAGCGGTAGGACCCCAGCCGGCGGCGGCGTCTCAGCTGAGCACCATCCAGAGGCGCCCCAGGAGGAGGAGGAGAGCGGTACTGAGGCCGCTCCAGTCGATGACGGTGGTACTGAGGCCACCAAGGATGCTGATCCTACAGGCGGTACTGAGGCCGCCACTTCACCAGATCGAGGAGGTGGTACTGACGCCACCCCAGCAGCAGCCGAGCCAGCGAGCGGTACTAATGCCGCCCGACGTCTACCTTCACTAGCAGCAGCAGAGCAGCCCGTCCGTGGTGGTACTGAGGCCACCGGTGTCTGTAGAGAGAGAGTTGTTGTTTTTCCTCATGGTCATGTATCTCAGGATTCTGTGATGAATAAAGGAAAAGGTTTACATTCTTTTGGTCCCACTATTGTGCATGATGTATGTGTGGATCCGGTCCTTGAACCGCGTAGATCTTCTCCTAGTCCTTCATCTGAGAAGGACCCAGTGATCCCCTTCCCTAGAGCCCTTCAGATGGGGAAGGGGAAGAAAAAAGAAAATACAAAAAAGAGAGAGTTCGAGGAGTTCAGCCAGAGCATGATAGATCGATTCCACATTCAGCTGACCCTCCAGGAGGCTTTGCAGCACATCCCCCTTCTCCAGAGATCTTTGAGAGAGAGGACCACAGTTAGGAGGAGGAGGAGGAACCATACTTCAGAGATACATGTGCTGACGAAAGCCACGTACTTCGCGATCCAGAAATGACTGCCAGCCAAGAGGCCAGATGCAGGGGCCCCGTATGTCAGTTGCCAGATTAGTGAGCAGAGGTTCGACCGTACTCTTTTAGATAGCGGATCGTCGATTAACCTTCTTCCGGCAGCCCTTCTCGACCGCTTCGAGTTGGGCACTCTTCGACAGAGCAGGACAGTCCTTCAGTTCGCTGATCGATCGGTCAAGAGGCCGAAGGGGTTATTACGAGACGTTATCGTCACGATTCAGGGCCTGAAATTCCCCGTGGACTTCGTAGTGTTGGACATGGAGATCCCTGAGTCAGTGACTGATACCCCCATCATCCTTGGTCGTCCGTTCTTGGCCACAGCCAAGGCGGTGACTGATCATGATAGCGGGAAGGTGTACTTTCGCGTCGAGGGCGAGAGTATACAAATAGAGACGGTCGAGGATTACAGAGCCAGACTCAGAGCCAGCTCAGATGCGAGTACCGATACAGAGCAGCTGACAGACGCAGAGCCAGACATCCACCAGGACTGCGATTTTGTGATTTCAGACGATGAGGCAGCTTGGGCAGATCTGGAGAGCACAGACCTGGTTCCGGATACCTTTACGGCAGCAGAGCCGGTCCTCGATCGCAGCACGGTGACTCGTGATGGTGGTGCTGAGGCCACCTTGTTTTCCGGTGGTACTGATGCCACCGTTTCTGATGTAGATCCCTCGGATTCAGAGTCTGATTGGGCAGATTGTTATGATCAGATGCCAGACCTGAGTTCACCTGAGCCTACAGAGGAGGAGGTAGAGGCAGAGCAGAGCAGAGACAGTACAGTTGAGCCGCCTTCTCCCGATCCAGTTTGCGAGAGTATGCTTTCACTTTCCCAGGCAGATTTGGCAGACCTTGCAGCTTTCACGCAGTTCCTTCCGCAGCCAGATTTGCCAGCACCCAGCATTCCAGAGCGAAAGTCGCTCCCTACTTCGCTGAAGTATCGATTCCTTGCGGGCGATCCAGAGATGTACCCAGTCATCATCTCAGCCGAGTTGACTGGAGAGCAAGAATCCCGTCTGATGGGGGTTCTTGAAAGGAATCGCAAGGCGATCGGATGGAGCGTAGCGGATCTCCATGGGATTAGTCCAGCAGTGTGCTCCCACCATATCTATCTTGAGGAAGGGGCGAAGCCGTCGCGTGAGTTCCAGCGGCGACTGAACCCCAACCTGAGAGAGGTCGTTATGAAGGAAATATCCAAATGGTGGAGCGCAGATTTTATTTATCCCATTTCCGACTCCAAGTGGGTCAGCCCCTTGCATGTGGTGCCCAAGAAGACGGGCATCACGACTGTGATCAGTGAGTCGGGAGAGGAGATCGCTACACGAGTACCCACTTCTTGGAGGGTTTGCGTTGACTACAGGAGACTCAACCAGGCCACCAAGAAGGACCATTTCCCCCTGCCTTTTATTGACCAGATCATTGAGAGACTGGCAGGGAAGAGCCATTATTGTTTCCTGGATGGGTACTCGGGCTACAACCAGGTGGCCATCGCTCCTGAAGATCAGGAGAAGACCACCTTTACCTGTCCCTTCGGCACATATGCTTTTCGACGCATGCCATTTGGGCTATGCAATGCCCCTGCGACTTTTCAGAGGTGCATGCTGTCGATCTTTTCGGACATGGTAGGGGAGTGTTTGGAGGTCTTCATGGACGATTTCTCGGTCTACGGCGACGGATTCGATTCTTGTCTTGACTGCCTAGACCGGGTACTCCAGCGATGTATTGAGTTCCATTTGGTGCTATCTTGGGAGAAGAGTCACTTCATGGTGACTCAAGGGACGGTGCTTGGCCACATCATCTCCAGCAGGGGCATGGAGGTTGATCCGGCCAAGGTTGATGTCATTAGAAAACTCACACCGCCGTCCAATCTGAGGCAGTTACGGTCATTCCTGGGGCACGTTGGATTTTATAGGAGGTTCATTCAGGATTTCAGCAAGATTGCCCGACCGTTGACTGACCTCTTGACGAAAGACACCGAGTTCCTTGTCGATGACAAGTGTCTTTCGTCCTTTGCGACTCTCCAGCAGTGCGTTATGGAGGCTCCTGTTCTCCAGCCGCCTGATTGGTCTCTCCCATTCGAGATCATGACGGACGCCTCCGATTTTGCCGTGGGGGCAGTGCTGGGACAGAGGAGGGATGGAGTGCCATTTGCCATACACTATGCTAGCCGTACATTGGATTCCGCCCAGCGGAATTATACAGTCACAGAGAAGGAAATGCTAGCAGTAGTGTTTGCCCTAGATAAGTTCAGATCATATATCATTGGATCTAGAGTGACTTTGTTTACAGATCATACCGCCATCAGGTACCTCATGGCAAAGAAGGATGCCAAGGCCAGATTGACTAGATGGATCCTTCTACTCCAGGAGTTCGATATTGAGATTAAGGATAAGCCTGGAGTCAAGAATGTGGTGGCGGATCATCTCTCCCGATTAGAGCAGCCTGAGGATTCTGAGCAGATTGATCCTATTCGTGATACCTTCCCAGATGAGGCGATCCTTGCTATCGCCTCACTCCCGTGGTATGCCGATATTGTGAACTTTCTCGTTGCAGGGAAAGTCCCACAAGATTGGCCCAGGCAGAGGCTTGAGACCTTCCTTGCGAAGGCCAAGTCCTACCACTGGGAGGATCCCATCCTTTACCACGAAGGAGGGGATAGCGTCTGGCGTCGGTGTATTCCTCAGGAGGAACACCATAGCGTCCTCACCTACTGCCACAAGTTTGAGGCAGGAGGACATCATTCTGGGAGGAGAACGGCACAGAAAGTGCTCCAATCCGGCTTGTGGTGGCCTACCCTCTTCAAGGACTCTGATGAGTTCGTGAAGAGGTGTACTGACTGTCAGAGGATGGGCACTTGTGGACAGCGTGATATGATGCTGATGCAGCCCATTCACTTCTGTGAGGTCTTTGACGCATGGGGCATCGATTTCATGGGTCCATTCCCTAAGAGTCAGGGATTTGAGTACATTCTGTTGGCCGTAGATTATGTTAGTCGTTGGGTTGAGGCTATCCCCACCCGAGCCGCTGATGCGAGGACAGTTTGCAGATTTCTGAGGAAGCATATCATCACGCGGTTCGGGGTTCCACGAGTTCTTATTTCTGATGGGGGGTCTCATTTCATCAACGACCAGGTGAAGGCCCTTGCTAGCGAGTTCAGTATAGACCATCGTGTTGCCACACCTTACCATCCACAGACGAATGGTCTAGCTGAGGTGTCGAACAGGGAGATCAAGACTATTCTGCAGAAAGTCGTCCGCCCTGACCGAAAGAATTGGTCACAGCTTTTGGACTCGGTCTTGTGGGCATATCGGACGTCTTTCAAGACTCCATTGGGTACATCTCCCTTTCGCCTCGTTTATGGCAAGCCATGCCATTTACCTGTTGAGCTGAGGCACAAGTCACTTTGGGCAGTTACTGATATCTTGATGGATCCAGATGGTATAGGAGACCAGAGGAGGGCAGAGTTAGCTGCCCTGGAGGAGCTTAGAGATGCAGCTTTCTCAAGCAGCCTACATTATAAGGAAAAAGTGAAGGAGTGGCATGATTCTCATATCAGCCACAAGCATTTTGAGATTGGACAGAGAGTATGGCTGTTTGATGCGAGGCTTAGATTATTTCCAGGGAAGCTACAGAGCAAATGGAAAGGACCTTTTCTCGTCAGAAAGGTGCACGACAATGGTAGTATTGATATATCCGAGTTGTCGTCTGAGAGCACCTTTCGAGTGAACGGCCAGCGGCTCAAGCCATTTCTAGATCATGAGCCGCGGGACGTTATTATTTGTGCCCCTATTCATTTTGCGTGAGATGTGGTCTTTTGACTCACATCTATTGCATCTCACGCCTGATTTTCACTGTTCCTCCGCCTGTATAGATCCAGTTGTCCATATCATTCTATTCTTTAGTCCCACATCCCCTTCTCATCTTATGATTATGCTATACTTAGGGTGTACTTTACCCTAAGTATAGGGGGGATGTCGGACCTGCGAGTATTCTCTTCAGTCGTTTTGCCCCTGTTTTGCTGCCTATACTTAGGGATATTTTACCCTAAGTATAGGGGGGGCAGATCCTGTATCTTCTTCACTCGGCTTTCCCTTCATGTACAGCTTGCTATACTTAGGATTAGTTAATCCTAAGTATAGGGGGAAACCACCGAGTTCCTTCTATTCTATTCATTTATTCGTCCCTGTACTTAGCCATTCCTTTTCACTTCCCTTTTACTAAGCACGAGTTATGTCTTCTTCATCGCTCTTGATCACTCTGAGGACATCGCTCGAGCTAAGTATAGGGGGGGTGTGTATATATTTCATATATACTTTAGCCATAACTCGTACTTTGTGTGAGTGTGTTAATAAATAAAATGGCTAAAAATCACAAAAATTTAAAAATTTTCATGTACATAAACCTCTTTTATCCTTGCACATACATAGCTAGTGTACAAAGTATTTTTGTAAAAATGATTTCAAAAATCTTTTGTGTAAAGCTTGTGTAAATATGTTGTATCAAAAGTATGTATATAGTACAAAATTTTTCCAAAATGTTTTGAAAATCAAAAGTTTGCAAAAATCTTGTGTAAATACTTGTGAATATCTTTTTGCAAAACTTGCACCTCATCATCATCCATGATTTCAAAACATTTTTCAAAAATTTTGCATGATTGTAAAATATTTGTAAATAGCATCTTGTGTACAAGTATGTATATAGTTTTTCCTGGATGAGAGTTGACATTTAAACTACGCCTGGAATTAAATTGAGAAATGGAGCTTGAATAAGATCTTAATCCACTTAACTTTAAGAGGAACCTTATAGGACTTAGGGTTAAGGCTTTTCAGGTCCATAAGGACTTAATTCTTTGAGTCCACTAGGCTATGAGCATATGTCATCTTGATGAGCTTAAGTAGAGCACTTAACAACACACGCATGACTCTTAGAGACAATGGCTTGACTTGCACCTGCACTTTACACATGGCTCTCCACGGATGAGGTGGCGAGGAGGCAGTTTCCTTTGGCTTGGGGTAGCATATGAGGGTAGTACTTCTAGGCGGAACCTCTCTTCTTCTTCTAGTGAAGGAAGTGCACCTCAACTTGGTCTAGTGGTGATGAAGACTAAAGACAGAAGCCGTGGGTTGCAATAAAGCTTCAAAAGAGGGATAGTCTACTGGCTCAAGGGGAAATTTCTTATATGCTGCACCATGTAGATATGCTGTACAGAAGTCTTTGAAAAAAAATGCAAAAATGCAAAAAGAACTCCAAAAAAGTGGTGGGTCGGATTGAAAATTTAATAACCCCACCGGAGTGTACATAGTCAAATAAAGCAAAGCTTATGTTATCCATGTTACATCTCATGAAGCTTGCAGCGGGAGACCTAGCTACACTGGCTAGGCTTCCAAAACTCTATACTTCTACCCCCTCTTCTTGAGCCGGTTGCACTTGAACTTAGAAGGGAATACCCCGCTTCTCGAGGAAAGAGTTGCTAGACCGAGGCATTAGAGTTACCAGGTTGAGGGAGGTTGTTTCTTTGTTGCTTCTGAGGTGGGGAGCCACATATCACTTACACTGCTTGGAAAGATTCATGGTCATTAGAGTTTGTGTATGTAGACTTGTTCTGATCTGGTTTATTGAGGAGTCTTGTCCATAGATTGGTGGAACTTAGAGGCTGTTGAGTTTTAAGCTTAAGTCCAAATAAGGTTCCGACACATTAATAATCCAAAGATCTGATCGAGCTCCATATTTCAATTTAATGAAGGAAAGTTTAATAACTCAACCTTGATCCATGTACATCCCCTTTTTCTTTTTCTTTTTCTTTCTTTTTCACTTCTTTTTCAAATAAGTGTTTGCTAAGGGACTAGCAAAGTATAGTATAGGGGGGTGATGAATACCCATTCATCACTCTTTATTCTTATATTTTAGCTACAAAAACCTTTGCAAATACATGTAGATATATGTAAATATCAATAATTAGCAAAAGCATGCATGTTTGTAAATATAGATAATTAGCATGTTTTTGTGCAAAAATAAAAGAATAAAGAGGAAAAAGAAAAAGAGGGAAATATTTAGAATAAATATTGAGCAACCTAACCCAAGGGAGGGCTCAGCATGGGCCTGACCGCATAAAAGCCACAAGTAGAGGGAGATAGGGGCTCATGTGTATATATTTATGTAAATAAATAAATAATATTTTCCTCAACCAAAAAAATATATTTGTACATATTTTGTATATATATAGAAACTATGGAAAACAAAACAAAAATTAAAAATCAAAAATTCAAAAAGAACCCTTCATCATGTACATAGCTCATCATCTCTCTATTTATTTCACCCTGTAAATAAAGCTATTTATTTTCAAAACTTTGTGTAAATATTCCTTTTTGTGTTTTGTAAATAAATAAAATAAAAAGAATTAAACCAAAAATCAAATAAAAATTACAAAATTAAAACACAAAACTACCTTGTATATATACCATGTATATAAGTATAAATAAATAATTATTTGACCTGTGTATATAAATAATAAAAATAAAATAAAAATAGCCTTTTATTCCTCATTTTATCCTATAAATAAATAAAATATAAAATGGGAATAAAAATGTATAAAAATAACTAATTAAAAATCAAAAATCAAAAATCTACTTAATGTATATATACCTATGTATAGCTAATATGTATATACCTTATTTTAAATTCCAAAAATTAATTAAAAATCACAAAAAAATAGAAAAAATTAAAACAAACATTTTTCATGTTTTAAGTTTTTGGAAATTCGGCCATTTAAGGCCTCAAAAAAATCAAAGAAAATCCCAAATATTGGCGGGCTCTGATTGGTCCACGGGGGATTGTTGACCCCCGGTCAACACCTCCCCCAGGACCACCAGAGCCCGGGTTTGAGTATTCGACCCGCCTTCTCGGATATCTCCTGTGTTGACCCGATTCCCATTCACCCCAAATCCGGGTCCGTTATGACCTCAGCACATCCGAGAAGCTCGCCGGAGCTTCTGCCTCGAGATCCGCGCTTCGGCGCGCCCTACCCGCCACCTCCTTTCCGGACCTTCATGCGTATATAATCCGAGCTCCGCCGCTTTCTCGTGCCATCTTTGGCTAGCCATCCTCTTTCCTGT